>OZ008339.1:1546670-1586856 GCA_963931975.1 Cataclysta lemnata
CGCGTGCTTCCGATCGTGCACTTGAAATTTCAAGGGCGCGCCGTGTTGACATCGCACGCAGGGCTCCGGCGCGCTCAGCGGAGGCACCTGACCTGGACCGTGGCGTCTCACCACGCACCTCCACCGTTTCGTATCGTACCGTACCATAGTCACGTCAACGAGTGAGCGTTTCAGAGTTGATATCGATCGATCTGTTTTGTAAGAGGTTTTTTCGTGGCTGTGACGCGGGGCGGGGCTCGCCGCTGCACCCCCTAGGCTAGGCCGGATCCTGCTGCGTGCGCGGTAAGTGCGGCGGTGGAGCTGGCCCGGCCTGTGCTGGACGGTCAGACATCTTGTTTCGCGCACTTTTCTCGCCACAGATTCTCAATCAGTCGATACTAACATCGTATTACGTTTCTTATGTACAATTGGTGCCTATTGCCATCTGAAATCAATGCTTTTCTGCTCATTGGGTGTGGGGCCTTAAAATCATTGAGTTCCTTCAGAATCACGATCAAACAATGCCAAATATCAGAATTGCTTTGCTAGATATTATAGCTCTACATAGAGAGCTATGATATCTAGGACAATATTAAAACGTGAGAGAGTAAAAACAATCATTAACTATTGCTGCCTTGAGTTTCCTCATTAGATATCTATATACATAGTTATATATTGTATATTTTGTTTAACATTGAACACCGCTGGAGGACAGCGCTACGGCGATGCACGCTCACAGCGCACGGTATTGATCGCGGCGATTATTAGAAGTTCACCAAAACAATTAATACGCACCCAAAATGAAACATGTTGCCTGCTTTTGTGACATAATTTAGTACATACAATAATACTAATAGTTCGTTGTGATAACTGGAGGGTGCTAAAACAGTAAATAGATACTTATTAAGTATAAATAAGCGTGTATACAACACAAATAAGCAATTAAATGGTACTCGTAGTGTTGTGAGTGTAGAAGAACTTGGTATTTTATTGACGTATATGGTTATAATGTCTCCATATTTTTTGTTATACTTAAATCTGCCTTTACACTATACTACCACCCACTCACTACATTTGGTAAAGTAGTTAATGGTCCGTAACAAGCTAGCACTTTAATTAATAATAATATTGCGTCTTACTGCCGCACTCAGAGACGTCAATCAACGATAAAGAGTACTGAATGTCAAAAAATGACAATTCAAAACTAGTCTCTATTCTTGTCAGGTCTTTGGTCTAAATTTAAATGAAAATTTTTGACGTTAAGTACTCATTAAAGCTATTTGACGTCTCTGAGCGCGGCAGTTAGATCAATAAATAATCTTCAATTGACAACGACCATAAATAATAATTTTGTTTGTAAAAAACAGCTAATTCCTACCTTTTTGTTTATTCGGAATTAGACGAGCAGTTACCTATAACGTTCCGTTTATGAGCACTTTTAAAAAATACAATTCATGAAAATGTTTAAAAAATAAAGAAAAATTTATATAAGGAAAATGCATCTATCTAAAATCCTGAAATTCGTATTTTTTAGTGTAACTTTTTTATAGGTATTTAATCTATATTTTTTAATAAAAAATATTTCACAAAAAAGTTCTTACTTATATCAAAACTCTATCACCCAACAGATGAATAAATAAGTTATTTTTTTCACCATCATCTTTCTTAAAAATTATGTATTCATTTTCACTATCAGGATTTGAACTCGGTAATAATAATCCACAACCAAATAAAATTTAATTTCAACAACAAAAACCGAAAATTAAGATGAAATATTTGGTTTAAGTACTAAAATATTTAGTAAAAATATTCCTTTATTGTAATGTTTTAGATCTACAACGGTAATACGAATTTACCTCATATTATCAGTGTACCAAACAGGATAACTAACTAGGACCAAATCTGAATTTATTGTTGGCATGTGTTGTGTAGATAAAGCACAATAGTTATGGGTATTTTAAGGTACAATTATTCGCGTAAGGCAGTCATTTAAAACCGCGGAAGACAAAAGTATAATCACCAACTACCATGAGAGAAAACATATACATACATAAATCACGCCTAAATCCCCGAAGGGGTAGGCAGAGGTGAACTAGCACCCACGTTTCGCCAATTATGTTAGGTTCCATGTAATAAGGTGGCGAGCCTATTGCCATATATCGGGCACAAAAGTGTCGCAGTACATTGCCAGGTGGTATAAGAGGAACGCTGCTGCCCATTCCCCATCACTGATTTATTCTTAGTCGCCTTGTACGACCCCCACGGGAGAGATTTGGGGTGGTGACAATTGTATTCTACTCTGCCGTCAGCACACGGCAAAAACATATAACACTAATAAACTCTATCAGAATTCTATACTTATATTATAAAGCTGAAGAGTTTGTTTGTATGGATAAACGCGCTAATCTCAGGAACTACTGACTCAAATTGAAAAATTCGTTTTGTGTTGGATAGTCCATTTTTCGAGAAGGGCTTTATAAGAACCGGCATTAATGCGACCGAAGCCGCGGACGTCGACTAGTATTAGAATACTAATAGATTTAAATAGTAGGTATACACAATTCGGGTTTTCCTTCGTTACAGAGACTAATTTATCAAGCAACAATTAATGTTGCGTAAATATTCAAAATTATTAATAAAAGCCATGGGTATGATTTCGCTATAAGGATTAAGTATTTTTAAATAAGTTAATATGGAATATCACATAAAAAGTTGCACTCTAAATTTTCTTAAATGATATCTTATTTATAACAACGAATAACCCAAAATTTTCATTTAGGATCATGTAGAGCTGCTCGTAGCTCATAGAGGTCAGCATAGTGTTGGTCCTTATTAAGCTACGAATCGTAGCATTATTGCAATAAAACGCAGTTAGTTTTGCATTCCTTATGAAAAACCACAATATAATACTGATAAACATTTTATTTCAGAAGAAGAATATTAGAAATATTCTAAGAAAAACATAAAAATATCTGAAACAAAATGTTTATTATGAATTTTTCATCTCATGAATATTTTATTTAACGGTTTATACAAGTTTGAATTTAGGAATACAGTAAATATTTTTTTACTTCTCATGCTCTGAAAGTGCTTATTTGTGCAGGATATATATATATATAGGCTGCTCAAAATCGAATTTTGTGCTCTAGAGCATTAACGTATCTACTCATAAATGAATCCATATTAAGGCAAAGAAAATGAGCCATGCATCCAAACACAATAAGAAGTTCAGAGATATAATTTGTTTTTTTTATAATATTTACTTTAATTTATTTGCCTTATGTGTTTTTTTTAACACATAATAGATATTAAAATTTAAATTCAAGTACGGTAGGTTATTTAATTAATAAAAGAAAATTATTATTGGCCGTGTGGTGACGGCAGAGTAGAATACAATTGTCACCACCCCAAACCTCTCCCGTGGGTGTCGTAGAAGGCGACTAAGGATAAATCAGTGATGAGGAATGGGCAGCAGCGTTCCTCTTACACCTACCACCTAGCAAAGTACTGCGACTTTTGTGCCCGATAAATGGCAATAGGCTCGCCACCTATTACATGGGACCTAGCCTAATTGGCGAAGCGTGGGTGCTAGTTCACCTCTGCCTACCCCTTCGGGGATATTGGCGTGAATTATGTATGTATGAAATAATTTAATACTAGGCTGTATAGGTCTGCAGCCCAAGCCTAATAAAAAACATTTTCCTTCAATATTCAAAACTGTACTAATTTTAGTTTGAATTTTAAGAAATGTTAAGATAAATTACTGTTTTATTTCCTCGCAATCGAAGTGAAAAGCAGAGTTTCTAACTCGTCCACAAAACCATTTTCATCCTCGACATTACTATCAGCCCTCGCCTTCGGTTCGGGTTGCTAAAAATCTCGGAAAAATATGATACGTTTTGTGCACTTGATGGAAAATCTACTATTTACCCGCAATAAATATAAAACTAACCTAAATCGTCATTACAGTCGGTTATTAACGGTGCCTTACAGTTACATGCAACGCCGTCTATTAGTATAAAAATGAACTCAAAGTCAAAATTTATTCATATCTCGTATGATTACAATACAGCCAACTAAATTATTGCTGAAGTTGTGGTTTCACTGAGTTGATACTAAGTAGATGAAAAATATAATAAAAAATGACCTTTTTCACAAATAAAAGCAAACAAGTAAAGTTAATTAATTTCTCCGTCCATCAATCAGATGCACAATGCCTACTTATTTCCAATTTTTATAATCCCATATTCTTCTGTGAAGCGATATGAATGTTTGATGAGGTTTTAAGTTCAGAAATAGACGGAAATTGAATCCGTAATCCGCCTCTTCCGTAATCCTATAGCAAATCATTCGGCCGGAAGCGCTACCTTTCGCTTGCTTATCGATTGCTACTTAATAATTATTTCACCGTAAGTCCACGAAACTTGACATTTCTTACTATTTATATCTAATTTCTTAATATTTAAGGTAGTTTTCCTTAAATGTCAAGTTCCATTTCATTTTTATCTCATAACACATAAAAAAAATAAAGTTTAATTTTTACAGAGAACGCGATATTAATGGCTAACAAACCTCTTATCTTTAGAAGGCATACCAAAAAAACATACATACATACATCCATAAATTACGCCTATATCCCCGAAGGGGTAGGCAGAGGTGAACTAGCACCCACGTTTCGCCAATTATGTTAGGTCCTATTTAATAGGTGGCGAGCCTATTGCCATTTATCGGGCACAAAAGTCGCAGTACATTGCTATTGCTAGGTGGTATAAGAGGAACGCTGCTGCCCATTCCTCATTATTGATTTATCCTTAGTCGCCTTATACGACCCCCACGGGAGAGATTTGGGGTGGTGACAATTGTATTCTACTCTGCCGTCACCACAAAATCCCAAAAAAAAACACTCGTAATACTGAAAAAGATCTTATATTTGCACGAGCACTGCACATTTGAAATTTAAGAACTTTTAAGGATGAAATGCGCGTATATTTATTATTTAGATGCTTTAACGATACACATATAAACATGAATTAAATTTGAAAATGGTTTATAAGGACATAAATATAAATGTTAGAAAATTATTGCACTTTACAATCTTGCGATACCTTTAGACATCAGCTAAAAGTATTTACATTTTCACGGTGATATATCGGTCATATACTCAGAGACGTTGTGTGATTGGGTGTTCTAATTTTATGACAATGAGGCTCACTGTTGCATGAATGCATATTTCAGTTGTATTTATTTTGTATTTAAGAAGCGCTATACTCTTCCTACTCTGACTCTTAATAATTTGCGAACAACGTAGGAATAAGAGACATAATAGGAGGCCTAGCACGTGACGTGGACAAAGCCTGCTCTCTCTACCACTAAACTTGACGGTGTTTGTCTCGAGATTTAGTAGGAGTTAGAGCGAGGGGAAAATATTTTCTTTTTCCCGAGGAGATTTTCTCCACGTTCCATGCAACGGGCGCTGTAATAGTGCTGTTTAGTTTTCTTTGAGGAAGGAATTTTAAATCTAAAATACAAACACCAATATAAAACAGACAAAAATGACTCGATGAAGTCTTGATGAGCATCTACAAGACACGAACAATAGATTAAAATCTGAATTTGGGCTATACATTACCGTGGTCTAGGTGACCGACAATATCGATACGTTTTTCATTATAATCTGTTAGATTGGGTGACATTCGTATCAATGAAGCATTCACAATAGTTTTAAACTAATCAAGACAAAATGAAGATCATGAAAATTCAGTACTTAGCCAATAAAAGACAAAAATGGCGCTTAATTTGTCGGAATAATGCAATTTCGGAGTGGCGGCATAGGCTTAAAATTTTAACCATATCTTAATTGTAAATGCATTAAAAAAATATATCATTTCTGATACAGTCCATTTCATGTATTAAAAAAACGTGTAGAATAATTTCATAAAATGAAAGATGATCTGTCATTCATTCAAATAAAACTTAAATAGTAAATATGATTAATTAGTCATCTCAATCGTGTGTGCAACACTATCTACGGCTTTCGTATTGAATGACGAACGGTAGGTGTTTTCGAACCATAAAACCATAATTCAATGAGCAGCATCTATACCCGAAGGGGTAGGTAGATAAATTACACCAGATACAGTCACATTTCGCCAACCATTCTAAGTCCCATGTAGGGCAAGCCTAATCTATACGTATATTATATAGCTGAATAGTTTGTTTATTTGTTTGTTTAAACGCGTTAATCTCAGGAACTACTGACTCCAATTTAAAAATTATTTTTGTGTTGGGTAGTCCTGGCTGGACGGTGCTTAAGCAATAAAGTGTCAAGCCACAAAAAACCATATTAGGTACGAGATTTCGACATAGGTTGATAAAGCATCATTTCAAAAGTGTTCTAACTGACTTGAAACACTTTCTTGAATAAAAAGATAAAAACAATTTTTAATAAAATGGCAAATCACACCATGTTTAGAATATTTGGGCGCCATTTTCTCAAATTGGTATTCATGTGGCTTGACACATTATTGCTTATCTACGTCCTAATAACCGACATTAACGCGAGCGAAACCGCGGGCGGCCACTAGTTATTAATATAAGTCGGCTATCAATCATATTGCTAGGTGGTATAAAATGGGCACTGCTAGGCGGCTGCCCATTATTCTTGACTGTTTCAACCCTTCGTCGCCTTGAACGACGCCATTGGAGAGTTCTAAGGATGATACTTGTATTCTGCTCTGCCCTCTCCATATATATGGAGCTGCGGAAATGGATCGATATATTCAACAAACTAGCTTTTAGGCTAAACAATCTAATCAACTTCTTTGCTTTGCTTTAAGGGTAAAGACAGCTAAGAGTAATAAGCAGCAGCATTCTTCTTATACCACCTCGCAATATACGGCGATTTAAGTTCCCATTAGATGGCAATAGGCTCGCCACCTATTACATGAGACCTAACTTAATTTGCGAAAACTAGGTGTTAATAAATTCCCCTCTGCCTACCCCTTCGGGGTTATAGGCTTGATTTATGTATGTATGTAAATGTATGTATTCTTTGCCTCTCCATGATCCCGTAGGTTTACACCGCCCTCTCATACCATACGTACCGTACAGGTCGATGTAATGTCTTGCTCTTCTATTCTGTACTAGTGTATTTATGAAGTGCCAACAACTAACGATTACTGACGCTACGTTAAAATTTCCACATTTTCAAATATCGACGTTCAATCGATAATTGTAAATGTGACTAAGCCGGCCGGCGTGGTCGAATGGGCCAAGAGGTTCCAGGATCGAATCCTTGTAGGGACACAAATGTTTGTGTGATGAACACAAGCATTTGCTCTCCAGTCAAATATTAAAATACATATGTATAATTATTGTATATTCATTGTTTTCCGTCATCTAGTATCCTTCTCACAAGTGCTTATGCTACTTAATCTGGGCTAGATGGAAGGTGTGAGTGAGTGTAAGAAATATTTATTATTATTATTATACCTCGAGCTCATTCTCATCCATCTCAACTTACCTAATCTGCAACTAATTTCCTAATTTCGTGAATCCTTTTCCCATTCCAACATTCTCATCAATACAGCACGACAGCTCTAAACAGTGGCCTGTCTGTTAAGAAGAGAATACAAATATATGGAACCGACGTATTACAGAGAAAACATGGCGGCCGTCGTGTCAAAAATTTGTATTAAATCCGTTCGAATAGTTTGGCCACTTGACGTGGACAAAATCTATCTCCACCACTTGACAGTGTTTTGTCTCTGGGTTCAGCGGGAGTTTGAGCGAGAGGAAAATATTGTGTTTTCCCCGAGGAGATTTTCTTCGACATCCCGTACTACGGGGGCTGGTCTAATAATGGACTTGTTTGGCTATTTGGCTAACATTAGCACAATTTTGTCTAATGCTAGCTGATCCGGCAAGCGTTGTTTTGACCTTATTACCTAGTGGTATAGCCAAATATACATTAAAAAATCAAAATAATTGGTCAAGCCGTTTCGGAGGAGTTTTCTAACAAACACTCTGGCAAGATATTTTTTTTTATTTAAAGATGTTTTCAACAGACATCTATTATTCCCGCCGCCTGTAATGTAAGGGTATCATTTATACAACACGTCAAACCCTTTGTCCCCTCCGATGCTGAGTGTAATGCACGCGACTGTAGGCGCCGCGCCCGTCTGAAACAATATGCCTGTCACCGGCGACACATATTCATTCGACGTCCGACTGTACCTGCCTACCGCGTCATTCACAATGCCATAGACAATGTGGAGCGAACAATGTCCACAGACAATAGACGTCCGCGGTTCCGGCGGGAGGGAGATAGCGTGTGTGGACTTTGTCGGCATCGCCTGATAAGCGCAGCTTTTCCGAGAGCCTTCAAAGATAGAAACAAAACTATTGAGCGGCATTTCAGCAAGTCAAACGGGTGTTGCCGTGTGGCGGAGCAGGATACAATTGTCACCACCCCCTATGTCGACTCAAGCCGACTAAAAGTTAAGACAGCAATGAGTAATGGGCTGCAGCGTTCCGCTTATGCCACCTAGTAATGTACTGCGATTTTCGGGCCTGATAAATGGCAATAGGCTCGCTATCTATTACATGGGACCTAGCTTAATTAGCGAAACATGGGTGTTATAGTTCACCTCTGCTTACCCCTTCGGGGATATAGGCGTGATTTATGTATGTATGCTTACATTATTCAGTTGTCCCTTCAAAGGCATGGAATCGGTTCCAGCAACAGTATAGCGACTTGATTTGAATTATTTTTTTGATGGACCTAAAGCTGTTCGCCGAGAGGCCTTTCTAGACCATTTTTTTTTGGGGAAGTCGAAAATCTTGATGTTCATCTATTTTTATGTTTGTGACCCTTAGTATTCTTCCAAGATTTATATTTCGGACGAATGGGCTAGGATAGGACGATACTTCAGAGCAGAGGAGTGTAGCAATGTGACATTAAATCAATAAAATCGCTTCATTCTAAAGCAAAGCTGGTTTAAAAGCACGTTAAGCAAAAAGCTTAACCTCATATTGTAATTCGATTTGACTTTATTATCGACTTATATTTTAAATATCGGACAATTAGACCATGCTGGCAATCAAAGTTCATTCATCAGAAGGCCTAGACAACAGGCCAATCTATAGGCATGATGACTAATTTTGAAAAACTACACCATGTTTCTCTTACGTGTACTACTTTACCCAAAATGGATTATATCTTTGGAAAAACTTTCGAATAGAAATATAGAAACAAACATGTTTTTGTATAGTGCAATTTAAAATTTCCGCCAAAACGCCAAAATAGCAATGGCGTCTGTGTGACGTCACTATACCGTAAAAAAGCCCGTTAAAAAAGCCAGAATTTGATTGGCAAATAAAATGTCAAAATGGAGATAACTGTATAATGACGTCACGCGGCGTTTTAGCAAATATGGCGGATTGATAAGTTTTGTACTTTTATTTTTATAAAATAAATATCAATCACACGTATAATCTGACAACAAGTGACTTTTCGAACGAATCTCCATATCCTAAATTATTATTATAAAATATTAGATCAGTGATTCTTTGTTAGTGTCATTATCCCTGTTCTACCGCTTCTCTTACATTTGACGCGACGGTCGTTCTCTTATTTTCTCTGTAGCACATGAATTTCATACCTTTGTATTTTATTCGTTCGCGTCTAGGCCACCTAGACACCTTAATTTATTAAAGTTTCTTGACTTTCAAGAAGTTTCAGATTTTATAATACCTATGAATCGTCTAGACGCTAGACATTGACAAGTATGAAACTGGATGATGAACGTATGAATCAGGCAGTACTCGATTGCAAGGCTCGACGACTATTCAAAGTTTAATTTGGCTTTACCCAAAAAAATAAGGTTTTTTTTAGATCAAGAGGTACACTATTCGAAATATCCAAAATGGAGCCACTGCTATGCCTGGGGCCGTTATTGAAGTTAAGCGACATATTATTAAACAAATTTGGACTTTTGTCTTTGACTTTGTTCCGAAGTGCTGAAGCGACATTGAGCTATTATTACAAGTATAGCTCAATGTGAAGCGAACATACGTGCGAATGTCCCGAGTCAGCATCTGACTCGAGCGCTGTTTATCTTCCATTGCGAGTCGTCAATTCCGCCTCCTATTTATACCGTCCGCATAATGATGGGCCGTTCTATTTTTGGAACTCCTTGCACTTGCGGAGAGGCGAGTGGCTCGCGAGCGGCTCCGCGGCACCGCCCGCGAGCATCGGGGCCACGTGTGACGTCATCCGTGGTGACCTACTTCCCTCGCCATTGAGAGGCGCGCGTCAATGGTGCCTCGACCCCCGCCCCCGATGCACTCCCCCGCGGCACCAGAGGGGGGCGTGTCAAAATCCCAAATTGATCACGTACGAAGCACGCCGATCGTGTCAACTTCCTTGTGCTCACAAGGTACGTGGAAACCTCATGACAACTGCCATTCGCTTCCGAGGTCTAGTGATTCGCCTATTAGATCTCTAGGGCTCGGGGTTCGATCCCCAGGGGTGTGCAAATTTGTACTCGGTTTAGTTGATGGTAGGACATTTTTCAAGTCCGCCTGGCTAGCTACCACCATCTTATCAAAATCTGTCGCCATAATAATAATGTTAACAGAAGTGTGACAATTTGTAATAAGAGAGCCATGTCCCTCCGTGGTTGAGGGTTTCAGGTGAATCTCGATGCCATCTTTGGGCCTTATGGTTTTTTATCATCAGTGAGATGAAGGCCAAGAGCTTCCTTGTCAAGCATAAAAAAAGCTTACTGACATTCGGCATGATTCGTCTGTCCTGTTCTCACGCAGGCTATCTAGAGTAGGCGCAGTCAGTTTTATACGTCCATAGCGCTCGGTCGGCTATCATAAAATCATCTACTCCCCATTCCAAACTTCAGGCCTTTGTCAAGAAATAATGGTATTCCCAATTCAACGGAGGAGTGGAGCAAAAGCGGTAGTAAGATACGCTTTAGAGTTGTAACAGGATGAAGGCAACCGTCTAGATCGTCTAGGCAGTATTTTTTACAAGGATTCAGCACCACACACAACCAGTTAAGGCACAATGTCCACAGAACTAGATAACTTTGTGGTTAAAATATTTCAAAAAATGTAGAGCAATCGTCGCATCCGCAGTAAAAAATTCATTTGATATTCATTTTCTTTGATTTTCTTTGAATTTTCTCTTTTTAATCAGTGCAATAATCAGCCTCTTTTATTCGATTAGATTTTGCATCATTTTAGACACAGTGTCTAGAATGATGCTATAGCTCGATGGTGCGCAGGATTATCACTGAGAACCACCAGTCTCTATTAATTATCTTGATGACTTCAGGTTACCGCAACGCTGGGATAATTACTGCAGAATTTAACTACATTTTTTGTTTATCCTCGTCCGAAATTGTTCGGGATGCGCAACACTTAAGTGAGTAGAAATACTCACATATGAGATTTAAGAATTTAAATCAGACCCATCCATCCCCGAAGGGTTAGGCAGAGGTGTATCAACACCCACGCTTTACCAATCATATTCCCAAATAACAGGTGCCAAATCCATTGCCATCTATGGGGCACGTAAATAGCAGTGTATTGCTAGGTGGTATAAGAGGAACGCTTCTACCATTTCTCACGCATTAACCCTTATTCGCCTTATAAGATACACCCGTGCCGTCAAAAAATTACATTAAGAATCGAGGGGAATTATTAAAAAACATAACTGCATTAGGTAGTATTCTCTATTTAAAAACATATAGAACTGCATAAGGTAGAGCTCTATATAAAAATACTGGCCACTCGTAACTTTTTAATTTTCTACGTCACATCTCATGCTGTCAGCAAAGAGGTCAGTGCACTCATTATCTCCTGCGAACTACTGTATAAGCTGTGCACGCTGCTTCACAAAGGAGATACAATGGTGCCAACTTCACCCAGCGCCATGCATCTATTATTTATGAACACCACGGCGCGACTGCTCGCGAAACAGAATCTCTTTAATTAACAATGGGGATCTGCGAGAAACTTAGGCGTTCTTGCTAGAAATAACAATAACCCAACTCTTCCCACTGAAGGAAGTATAAGTAATTGAACTATAGGTTAAAAAAGGAAATTTAAAAGGTGTTTTATATCCAATTCCATGTAGAGTTAACTCAAACTGTCAAAATTAAGTGTAAGTACAGTCAACGCAGGCTATTCCAAAGTGTCAAAATTTCCAAATCTATTTATTTGACAGTTTACGTCAAATAAGTTAGGTGAAAAACTACACACATAAATTACACACATTTAGATAAATATTTACACCTAATTATCCTCGAAGTTATAACGAAAGTTAATAAATACCCACGTTTCGCTAAATGGTAGGTCCCATGTAATATGTGGCGACCCTATTACCATAAAGTATCAAGCACGTAAATCGCAGTATATTTATTGATAGGTGGTTTAAGAGGAAGGCTGCTGCTCATTACTCATCTTAACACTTAGTCGACTTATACGACACCCGCGGGAGAGACTGGGAGTGGTGACAATTGTATTCTGCTCTGTTGCCACCACCAGAGTCACCACAAGGCGGTGAAAAATGATTGAAGTAATTACGCTTTGTCTACATCTACGTCTATAAACTTTTCCCGCTATTCCGCCCGCTACGCGTGTGAAAAATCCCAATTCCTGGTCCGGAGGTGACATAAAACTATGATCTTACCTTGGGTTATAAAAAAGAAAGCATATTTATCGCGATCTGAGGCCTTCTTTGTTTTATCGCCCTTTGTATATAATGTACTATTTCTATTAATAACTTTTTTACTAATTTGATAATGGACATTGTTAACAAAACAAGTGTCACAATATAAACTGTAAAAGTGTATCTTAGTCTCGGGTACCTTTCCACTGTGTCTTGTACGCAACAAAGGAAATGCTACGGAAACGAAAGTACTGGCTCTGCATTATAAATTTCCTCGCAGCCCGAGTGCCGACGCCTCGGCGGTCCCGTTGGCTCTGTTGGATGATGTATGTCGCATATTTAACAAAAAACGGCAGAACTAAAAAAACTTCGAAGCATTGTGCATTCAAATACATGTGGCGTTGTTTGAAGTAAAGCATAAAGTCGATTGACATTTTGTGGTGGCCTGGCGTGTTGTTAACTGTACTAATTATTATCTTTAATTTTTTTGTGATGTTTCTTCTATTGGAAACAATTTGCAATACCTAACGGTGACCAAGTGAAGTACTAATCAAACATGTCACATCTATCCTATTGTGCTCTTGGTAAGCAAGTAAATGTTTGATTTGATGAGACTTGTCTTTGAATGAAACGCGTTATTGATTTGAGTCTATTTTATATTCAAAAAGCTATATGTCAACACAAGTTATCCAAAATCTATCTACTCTAGGCAACTATGGGTTAAGACTAGACGAGTAATGGGCAGCAGCGTTCTTCTTATACCACGAAGTAATACTGCGAATCTCGTGCCTGATAGGCAAAATATTGTTGGCCTTCCAATAAAATATAAAAGCAATGCGTCTGAAGAGTCCGCCCGAACGTCCTTCTAGACAAGTGGCCATCAATTGGATCAAACGAATAGAATGCAAATGTCAATTTTAACAGCTTCCCTTACATTTGACACGACGGTCGCCATGTTGTTTTATCTGTAATACGTTGGTTTCATACGTTTGTATACTATTCGTTCGAATAGATTGGCTACTTGTCTAGAGCGAAGTGTATAGGCGTAGCACGGGACGTGGACAAAACGTCTCCACCATTTGACAGTGTTTTGTCTTGGAATTTAGTGGGAGATGGAGCGAGAGGAAAACGTTTTCATTTCCCCGAGGAGATTTGCTCCACGTCCCGTGATACGGAGGGGGGGGGGGGGGTTCTGGAGTGTTTCAAGTAAGCCGCCGTCGCCTCAACATTGAAATTCGGCAATACCTGTCAATGTGGGTCATCACAAAATAGTCTACTGCTCTATTAATAACAAAAGTCCACCGAAATACCACGACGGTATTCTTGTACGCTCGGAAATAAACGCGCTTCTTCATAATGGAGTTAAACATTTGCCCTAGTTTACTTTAACACTAGTACGTCAAACGTAATGTTAAAAATAACGCGCGCTGACTCTGTGATACTGCTGCTACCATTAAATCTGACGGACGAGTTTCGAAAATAGGGTCAATATCGAAACGGCTGTTTTCCTACTGCATTACTGGAATCTTACTATTTTACTGGATCTCTTTATAAGGAAAAATTACCGAAATAGTAGCTTTACCTAAAAGGTTAAAATTGAGCTAATGATTTTGACTTGCGGAATTGATTCCTGACACACATCATTAAACAATAATAAAAAAAATTAAGGTGATTTTTTTAAAATGTTTAAATAACAAAGAATATTGTAGCACAATTCAAATATACTTACATAAATAATTACATTTTTAATTAGGTATACATAATAAACTATTCATTTTTACCACGATGCGATTAATGTAGAAGAAAAACGGTTAGGCCTGCATGTAGAGAGGGTTATAAACCCTATATTCTTCATTCTTAAAAAAGCACAATTTCATGTACAGTTGTTTTTTTTTCTCTAAAAATTATGAAAGATCTTCTGATTAGATATAACAGATACACACACTATTACCCTAACGGCAGAATGATGCTCAATTTGGGCAACGATAATTGGTGCAGGGACAGTATTATTTCCATAATGGCCCCTGTATAATTATACAGTGCTGTCACAGCGAATTACATAATGGACTAGATTAAACAAGTACAATAAAAGACATCATATACGGTGGAGTATTTTTAGACTATTAGGTGTTTACCGCAATTTGTTTCCTTATAGCAGTGCCACGCGTAATAGCTGGGATAATTTACGTACTATACACAAGTCGAGTTAATATGAAGAGGGCAGAGGTGTGCAACATTTTGTGTCAGGTCAAAAATTAGAATTTTCTACTATGAGTACCTGAGCTTTTTCTCGTAGCAACTCGTAGCAGGGTCGTCGTAGCACTTATCTACGGGGACAGAGTTATATCTGTTGGTGACAAAGATTTTATCTAGCCCTTTATATTTTTAACAATCTATTGAGCGAATGCATTCCATTGGCTGATGACGATGATGAGCCCGGGAAAGTGTTTACAACCCATTTTTTAAATGCAAATTCAAATAATGGTTTCATTACTTTATCATTAAGTCTAAAGTAATAATTTCAAAGATGTAACGTAAGGCTGTTGAGAATTCGGAATAGAGAGACAAGAACAATGCACCGCAAATTCGCGCATCCATTGTTATAAAATGTTAAATGTGGATTATCGCGTTAATTCAGCGTTAACTGCAGCAGGGGGTAGGGGGAAGGGTCCCTGTGACGTCACCCCCGCGCCCGCTGACCCGGTCGCTCCAGCGCACGGAACTGTGTCACCCGTGACGTCATCGCGGCGGGCATGCGCCGAGCGCGGGACGCTTCGTTATAGTTGCTTCTATTGAATAAATGTTGAGGACAACCTACTTTACGCCGATCAATCAAACGGCGTGCCTGCGAATTGCACTCGCTTACATTAATGAGAATACTTCTCTTCGCTCCATTGAAAAAAAGGAGCTGTTATGCCACACGTGCGCCGCCATTGTTAAAATAAGGTTGCGTGCGAACTGTGACGTTTTGAATAGCTTACGGATTGTTGCATATAGTAGTATATTTGAAAATAAACTGCTTACGTTCATTAATTAAAAAAAAACAAAGAGCCACAAAATGAAATAAGTCGGTGACAAAGCTCTTTTTTATTACGTGAGTAATTATTTATCTCTGCCAACCCTTTCGGGAATATATAGGCGTGATTTATGTATGTATGTATATTTATTAGGATTAAAATAAGGAATGATTATACTAGGTGTAGGTATACTTTTATTACTCAGATGTTTATTTTATAAGGAACAAACAAAATGTCTTTTATCGCTAGTTTATCTGGGGTCGCATCGGTATGTTTTGTCTTCCATTCATATCGGTCAGACGTCATTAAGCCCTTCAATCTCTTTTGATCATATCATCTATCACACCGGAAAGGTGGTAATAATGAATGAATTTATGTATATATTGTATTTAATGGAGGATATTCCATGAACAGGGGGTGTTAATGGGATGACGAACTTCTAATACATTGTCATATTCAAGATTTTGGCTTAGGTTTTACAGTCGACCGTCTGCCTGACAGCAACTCTCTTTGGGTTGTTGGTAGTTTTCTCCGCACCATTCGGGTGCCCCAAGGCGCTTTTTAATCTACACCGGGCAATCATCCTAAGTCCACTATTGTGACAGCCCTGGGATGAGTCGGGGCAGACAAAATATGAATATATCATACTCTATGATACGAAAAACTATATTATTTATGGGTGATACACGTCAAATTCATTTTCTTGTAGGTAAGTCTCAGAATACAGATTATTCTATTTTCTAAGAGGTACCTATTGTTTTTTGTTGTGAGACGAATAAGATACAAAAAAGAAACACTGGGTAAGTATTTTTTTACCTAAAGGTAATATGTTCCAAATACGACTTTTTTTGACAGATTTCAATCCTATAATGAAGTACTAGATTAAACACCCTCTCTTTTGGCCCAAGAGGCCAATCAATGCGAACAAATCGAAAAGAGGGGCTAGTACTCGGTCGGTAGGTAAGCACGTAAGTGGTAGTTGTCTTTCAACGTTGGATTGATCAGGGCCAGCGCCTGCGTCTCTAATCGTAAAATCAGTTTACGTTTGATGATACGCTAAAAGTTTCAATATAGCGTTTAGCCTTGCCCGTTGGTGTTCTACATACAGATACGATAACTCTTAGCGTCCCATGGATTCACCGTGCGGGTGCCGGGTCTATAGTGTGGCTCAGAGGGAAGTCAGTAGCAGCGCCTGGGACTTGTGACCCAAGTGTAGGCTTAAGGGATCTCTTGACAACTAGTCAACACTCACCTCCGCCACCTCGATTTCTCTCTCTCTGCCTAGCCATATTTGATAAGATTCCGTCAGAGCTCGTAAGTTCCACACGCTCCAGTGTGGAACTTACGAAAGTTCTAGACAAGCCATGGTCTTTATGTAATACGGTTTAAGATATTTATTCTCATTAAGAATAATACATAAATTCACTTACATGAGAAAAACACAATATACTCAAAAACACAACTAGAAAGACGTACATAAATATTATGACGGTAGTAAGAAAATATTTAGCGGATTCACCGCCACAAATGCCAATACACGGCCTTAGGTGTAATGATAAAAACACAGATGTAGAAACTAAACTACGCTCGCATTTTACTAGATGTGACTTTCATATATGTCCCCTATTGTATATGTCGTGGCCAAATCGTAGAATTGATTAATAGAATATAGGGATTTACCTGGTATACCCCTCGCTTCCACCTCAACAGCATACAACCAACAATGTAACCATTTTTTGTTATTTGGATTGTTAAATCAAAGTACCTACATATTGGTTTTTATAGCGTGGTCTTTGGGGATGTTCGTGTTACACGAACGATGGGAAATGAACATCCTCATCATGGTACATGTCCAAAGGAAGACAGGGAAGTGCGCAGCATACCTAAGTCTATAATGATAGATTTTCAAAACCCACCCATGCACCGATCAACCAATGAAACCCATCGTTGTGAACGAGTTAGGACATCGCAGATACATTGTAAATTATGCACCAGATATAGTTCTTTTGGCATAAGATGAGCTTTGCATTTGTGTGAGTGCACACGGAGAGTGTAAACTGAGATGCGGTACAAAATCTCCTCGGGGAAACGAAAACATTTTCCTCTCGGTCTAAATCCCGAGACAAGACACTGTAAAGGGAGGAGAGAGATTTTGTCCACGTCCCGTGGTAGGCCTACTGCGCGTTGCGTTAGTAAACTGTCAATACTCTGCCTCGCACTTTCCTTTGTACCGCTAGCAGCTACGTATATTAATAATGTTTCGCTGTTTTAATTATTAAACATACATACATATCCCCGAACGGGTAGGCAGAGGTGAACTAGCACCTACGTTTCGCCAGTTATGTTAGGTCCCATGTAAATTTTAATTTTAATTTTTTACTTGTAATTATTAAAAATTTCACTAATAGTGAAATTTTTAATCCCATTGAAAATATAATTACGGGCAATGATTGTGACCATGCAGTAAAAGAAGAAAATGCATTTGATGGTCGCGACGCCGCTATTGATGGTTTTACGGAGCGCTACATCATCACACAGGCTCTGATGTGTCATCAGATGAGGGTGAAGATGAAGATAGTGAAGATTCAATAACCGATGTAGAAGAGTTATAATATTTTTTAAATAAGTTATAGACATAAATAGCGTTAATTACCAGACTGCAGTGAAGCTGGAGGATGGTTAAGGGTTCGATTTGTGTGTATCTCCGGTCCTATATACGTTCGTATAGAGATACTTTTCTATCGATATTTTTTACTATGTGTGGGACAGACCTTGCCTTATGTAGCAATTCGTAGCAGAGTCGTCGTAGCACTAATCTACGAGGTCTTACAAATATTTTATCTTACACACATACATACATAAATCACGCCTATATCCCCGAAGGTGTAGGCAGAGGTGAACTAGCACCCACGTTTCGCCAATTATGTCAGGTCCCATGTAATAGGTGGCGAGCCTATTGCTATTTATCGGGCCCAAAAGTCGCAGTATATTGCTAGGTGGTAGGTATAAGAGGAACGCTGCTGCCCATTCCTCATCACTGTTTTATCCTTAGATATTTTATCTTGCTCTTTATAAATCTTCAACAATCTATATCGAATGTGATTGTCCATTACATAAATCATGCCTGTTTAATCCCGAAGGGGTAGGCAGGGGTGTATCAACACCCACGTTGGTGTTCTAATTTCCAAATTTTTGTAGTTCTAAACATCAATATAAAAATATATACTTAAACCATTTTTTGGTCCTAATTTTCTTTATTTTCTAAATTACCAAGCTGTTGTTGATTTAAATTAAATAAAATAAACTTTAAAATACTATATTAATATGTATAATTTTCTCAAAAAACTTTGTGCTTTACTTCAAACGGATTACGGTTCAATTTATTTACACGCTGAATCAATTCACTTCCAAACTTGTTCAACAGTGCTTATAAACAAAGTACTGTATAAAAGATGATCACTGTTCCAAAGTAGTAATGAATCATTGGCCACGTCACGAATCTAACTCCATGAGTTTGATCACGTAGACTCCGTAAAGCTATGATTTCTGTTTAAAAAACATATTGGTTATGCCTACTACCTACTATAGTAGTGCAATGCTGAACATTGCTAACATCAATTTAGATTATTTTTAAAATAAGATTTTTTTTTTCCTTATTTTAGAAATAATGTGCCGTGTGGTGACGGCAGAGTAGAATACAATTGTCACCACCCCAAGTCTCTCCCGTGGGTGTCGTACAAGGCGACTAAGGATAAATCAGCGATGAGGAATGGGCAGCAGCGTTCCACTTATACCACCTAGCAATAGTACTGCGACTTTTGTGCCCGATAAATGGCAATAGGCTCGCCACCTATGCTACATGGGACCTAACATAATTGGCGAAACATGGGTGCTAGTTCACTTCCTACCCCTTCGGGGATATAGGCGTGATTTATGTATGGATGTAATTTTTTTTCGACATACATTGGGGAGCAAAGAATAATGTTGTTAGGTTGTTTTCTAAAACGCCAAAGTTTCTTGTTAAAAGAGAAATGTTTTCATAAAGAGTGTAGCGCGAGGCCACAAAATATTATTTTTGATATTTTAAATAAATATTACGACTTCCACTCAATACGTATATTTTCTATCTGTCGTTACATGTCATTAAAATACTTATCAAAACTGAAATGTCAACTGTTGACAAGGAGGTCTGTTACACCACTCCCCCTCCGGGTGTCTTCTAGAGAAGAAAGGCAGGCTTCAGACGGTCTATTGGGATTTTATCCTCCTTGCCTTTGATCAGCACAGTATAGTATTTCTCATGTTTAGATAACACTTCGTAAGGCCCATCATAACTAGGTTCAAGCGGTTTCCGAACTCTGTCTATTCTGATAAAAACGTGTGTACATGTTCCTAAGTCTTTATGTATGAAAGTAACTTTTCTTCTGTTATTTTTGTTAGGCATTGGTCTTATCTCGCTCATGACAGTCTGCAATTTCTTGAAAAAGTCTTCATTAACTTCAGTCTTTGAACTTTGGAAAAATTCTCCGGGCAGTCGGATAGTTTTTCCATATGCCATTTGCGATATTGTGTATTGTGCATCCTCTCGTAATGCCGTGCGCATGCCTAATAATACTGTTGGTATTGTTTCGCTCCATTTGGTCTGGTTGTGAGCTTTGATTGAGGCTTTCAGTGTTCTGTGCATTGTTTAATTTTTTGGAAAAGAAAGCTATTGGTTTCCAAGCTTTGTTCTCAAATTGCTGAAGTACTGCGCCAATTGCTGTATTAGAAGCATCTGTAAATAATGCTAACGGAAGATCTGAAATAGGAATGGTTAGTATGGTTGCATTTGCAAGATCTTGTTTACATTTTTCAAATGCTTTTTTAGTGTCTTCATTCCATGGTACTTTTCGTTTGTCATTTTTCGTTGCTCCTTTTAAATAATCATGTAATGAGGCTTGAGACTCAGCAGCATTCTTAATATGTCTCCTATAAAAATTAATGATACCAAGAAATTGCCGAAGATCACGGTAGGTTTCTGGTAGTTTATAGTCTATGATAGCTTGTATTTTTTTTGGAATAGGTTTCAATCCTCCTTTAGTTATAAGGTAGCCCAGAAATTCTACTTGTTTAACTCCAAGTATTGATTTTGATAGGTTCATTCGTAGCCCATATTGATCTAGTCTTTGAAATAATTCTTGTAGGTGCATTTCGTGACATTTCTCGTCACTGGATGCTACCAGAATATCGTCTAAATAGGCAAATACATATCCAAGTCCTCTTGTGACTTCATTTATAAATCTTTGGAATGTAGATGGTGCATTGCGTAAACCAAAACTCATAACGTTAAATTCGTATAATCCAAAGGGTGTTGTGATCGCTGTTTTATGTTTATGTTCTTCTGCCATCGGAATTTGATAATAAGCTTTTAAAAGATCAATTTTTGAATATATTTTTGTGTTTTTTAAAATATGTTGGAAATCATCAACTCGTGGTAAAGGATATCTGTCCGGAATGGTTTGATTATTCAAGCGTCTGTAATCTCCACACGGTCTCCATGAGCCATCTTTCTTTGGGATCATGTGCAATGGACTAGCCCATTGTGATTTTGATGGTTGTATGATTCCATTGTTCATCATGAACTCAAATTCTTCTTTGGCTATCTGTGTCTTTTTCCCATCAAGTTGTCTAGGTCTAGAAAACACAGGATCACCTTCGGTTTCAATATAATGTTTGACGTTATGTTTGAAATTACTTGGTAATAAATTTGGTATAGTTATGTCGGGAAATTGTTGTAAAATATCAAAATATGGCGAAGATTTGTCAGTAGTGCTTAATATTTCATTTTCATCAATAGATGTTAGTTCTGCTTCAATAAATAATTTTGTGATTCCATCAATAATTTTCCGAGAATGTAAATCGATTATCAAATTAAAATGCTTCAAAAAATCAGCACCCAATATTCCTCGTTTGACATCTGCTACTACGAACGGCCATGTAAATTTGCGGCGTAATCCAAATTCAACTGTCATGATTCTGATGCCATAAGTTTTAATTTGGGTGTTATTTGCAGCATACAATTTAAAAGAATTGTCGAGTTTGTCCGTTTTGCATGGTGGTATGATTGAGACATCTGCTCCACTGTCAATTAGAAAAGGTATATCTGATTTGCTGTCATTAATAAATATTCTTGATTTGCGACAGTATATTTTGGCAGCGGAATTCGTCGCTAATTCTGTTACCTTGAAGCGTTTCCCGAATTGAATGAACACGGTTTCTTGCATTTTTCGGGTAAGCATTTGTTTCCAAATCGAAAATGATAGTAACAAAATTTGCCATCTGGATTATATTTTCGATTTCGTGATCGACTTCGACTTGCTGATCTTGCTCCATTTGCACGGTAATTGGGACGAGAACGTCCTTTATAATCCGTTCGTAAAGCTTCAATTTGTTTTTCAAGTGAAGAAATTTTTTGTATCAAGTCTATGTTGTTGACTGTACTTTGGCTTGTTGACGGCTGTATGTCATTCGAAAGTATTTCGGTGGAATGAAAGTCTTTCATTTTGTCAGCCATGATTGACAATTTGTCTAAATTTTCTTCGGATATTATCAATATATTTTTTATAGAATTTGGTAATTTATCAAGCCAAAGGGATCGCAAAATTTTTTCGGAAATATTTTTGTCGGCGAGTTGTCGCATCTGCCTTAATAGTTGGCTAGGCTTGTTGTCTCCTAATTCTAGTCCTGTTAATAGAGTTTGGATTTGTTTTTCTTCGCTTTCGGTATATAAATTTAGTAGTCTTTCTTTTGCCAAACTGTATTTGTTGCTGTCCGTACTTTTGATGATGTCCCAAATGTTTTCGATAATTTTCGGTTCTAATTGTGAGATGAGATAATTGAATTTCGTGTCTTCTGATCTGATATTATTAATAGAAAATTGAGCTTCTACCTGGTAAAACCAAATTTCAGGTTTGTTGGTCCAAAACGTCGGTAATTTTATTGAAATTTTTTCTAGTTGTTCCAGTTCTGTATTCATTTTGTTGTATTTGTTCGAGATCGGGGTCACCAATTTGTAGCGCGAGGCCACAAAATATTATTTTTGATATTTTAAATAAATATTACGACTTCCACTCAATACGTATATTTTCTATCTGTCGTTACATGTCATTAAAATACTTATCAAAACTGAAATGTCAACTGTTGACAAGGAGGTCTGTTACAAGAGTTTCTAGATATAATATTATGTTCAACATTACAAAAACAATATCCACACAAATGTAGCAAACAATAGAAGATAAATGAGCTAGAAAGTATGCTTATTTTTTACTTGTTTTTATTAATAAACACCATAAACGCGATTACTTCCGGATGCAGACTCTAATTGAGTGTGAAAACTAGAAATATGTCCATGATTTTCTTTTTCTGTTTCTGGATGTATTTATACGTCTGCGATAGTATTTTATGTGGAAACTTTTTTATATGAATTCTTTAGTTCAGTGATATTTATATATTTATTTCATGGATAAAGACAACAGTCATCAAATTATGACCTCATTAGGTAGACAATTATATTAAATATTTTTAGCTGACCTAAATATCGTGCACGTTATTATAAGTAATTATTTATTTCTTAAATACACAATTAAATATGGTCCGGACATCAATAATAATGCAATTTAATGAAATACAAAGTGAATTTTGATATACCTACAGATAATGTATCGGTCTAACAAAGAAAGTAAATTCAGAAAAATTTCGAAAACCAATCCGCGTCCTCTGCATTCTGGCCTTTAGCACTCGGCAACCCAACCTTCTTCTCCCTGCTCCATCTATCTGGGGTCAGTTTGTTTCCTCTTCCATTCATATTGGTCAGACGTCATCAAGCCATCCAATCCCTTTTGATTCATATCATCAGTCACACACCGGAAGTTAATATTTTTTCGTAATTTGTCTGACTCTATTTTCTTACAATATTTTTTCTAACATTTATACTTAATAATGTTCAAATAGGTAGAATTTTGCCATCCAGATAATGTCACGGCATAAGTCTGCCGAGAGCGATCGACACAATTACATCGCAATAATTAACGTTGCTAGTAACGGGTGCTCGACTCGTGGCTCGCCCCGTAAACAACATGCAAAGGCAAAGGCCTCCCAACGGGATACAGCCACCCGCAGCTAGAGCTAAAGCGTATCACACACAACAAAGATACTTTAAAACATAGCTTATCGTCGACGTATCTCTCACCATACTATTCAATGGACCACCACACACAATGAATATTATATATATTTTACCTTACAGTATTTTAAGATACCGGCCGATATGCGAAAGACATCTTAATATGTCAATGACATCTTATAAGATGTTAAAATATATGTTAAGATATGGAACGAATCAAGCGATAGAACACCGTAGTTGCGAAACGGTATAGTATGTTACTTATATAAGGTCGTTTAAGATAATATATCTTTATACTAGACGCTATAATTTATATTATATTCGCTGTGTGTGACTCGCTTAACTCAAATTCGAATTCAAACGAGGAACGGCAACGTGATTGGCCCGCGCGCCGTGACGTCAATGCCGACCTCCCGCCGCGCCGCCCGGCCCCTCCCCGCGAAGGCCGCGCCGCTACTCTCTGAAAAATAATCACTTTCGGACGAATGGAACGCCTTTTTCTCTATAGAGAAGAGCTGATGCTTTCATTGTTTCACGGAGTAGGTGGCTGGCGATGTCGTGATTGATGCGGACGGGTGTACACTGGGAGACATACAATGTCTGCTCATTCAATATTTCCACGTTTGCCGGTGTAGGTACCACGCCCCTATTACAGGACTTTCTTGTAGATAGAGTTACAAAGTGGAAGTTCAAAATTTTATAGAGTTCTTGTTATTTGGGGATATTTTGAGAAGCGCTATATATGCATATAAATAGTTAATTTTACGAACAATAAATTACTACCGGGACATTATTTTCAATATAATAATTAACTTTTCGTTATTTTTGTAGTGCCTGAATGCACTAACGCACGTTCCCTTTTTAATACATTTAAAAATTAGACAAAGAAATGAATGAGTTACGGCAGTCCATGACAGACAAATTATTTAAGTATAATTTACAAAAAAAAAAAGCGAATTTTTTTTTCATAATTTAGCGAAACCCTTCTTATCGTTATTATCGATATTTCCTTATTAGTTCTTCTAAATTGTACACAAATAATTTTTAAATCTTATCTGGTTTGACGCAGTATGTTTTGTCTTCCATTAATATTGGTTAAACGTCATTCATCAACTCCCTTTTTGTCCATATCGTACATCACTCAGGAAAGGTATTAATTTTGAATATACAGAAAAGAGATGGAAAGGACCATGTCGAGAGACCAATGAACGGAAAGAGTCATTGCGATCACAACATTCAATATCCAACCCATACTGCTCAAGGTTTTGGCTTAGCTTTTACAGCGACTGCCTTCCTGACACTAACCCTCTTTAGGTATCATAGTGCCCACCATATTGTAAATATGTATATTCGTGCGACATGTTACTACAGTGTTTAAAAGAACATAAAGTGCAATCATTCTGGTGGGTCGAGTGGTTGCCCGTATTTCACAGGGCGCGGGTTCGATTCAGAAAAAATAATGTTTCGAAATTTTTCTGACCTTTTTTTTAATTTTTTTCTAACATTTATATATGGATTATAAACTGAGGGCCTAGTCAAGGGGCTTATCTATTCGAACGCAAAAGTATGAAACTGACGTACTGTTTTCCCTGTAATACGTCAGTTGCATATTTATTTTGTATTCTATGCATTCAATAGATTGTCCGTTTGGCTAGGGGGGCAGAATACTAAAGTGTTTATCAACTTATGCCGTGTGGTGACGGTAGAGTAGAATACAATTGTCACCACCCCAAACCTCTCCCGTGGGTGTCGTACAAGGCGACTAAGGATAAATCAGTGATGAGGAATGGGCAGCAGCGTTCTTCTTATACCACCTAGCGACTGTACTGCGACTTTTGT
Source organism: Cataclysta lemnata (assembly GCA_963931975.1). Classification (NCBI taxonomy): domain Eukaryota; kingdom Metazoa; phylum Arthropoda; class Insecta; order Lepidoptera; family Crambidae; genus Cataclysta; species Cataclysta lemnata. The sequence continues at coordinate 1,572,355 of OZ008339.1, forward strand.
GCCCGATAAATATTACATGGGCCCTAACACAATTGGCGAAACGTAGGTGCTAGTTCACCTCTGCTTGCCCCTTCGGGGATATTTGTGTATGTATGTATGTTATCAACTTATGCTGCTGATCGTACACGCCTGAAATTTATAGGTAAAAGTGTAGCTACAGGGCTGTGGCGCCAATTCAATTCCACAGAGTTTGCATATTTCCAATTTGGCTAAGTGAACGCCTCGTCGTGGGGCGGTGCACGCGACGGCACGGGTGACCGACACACCATAACTGAGCCCATTGTGCGCTACTTAACCCACTTAATTAAAAGCCGAACAGCTGCCAATTAATTCAACTGTAATCATAAAATGGACACGGACCGAGCAAGGTCTCTTCAGTTATATCATAATAAGAGTCCTTGCTTCCATTTTTTGCGTGAAAATTTACAACACATTGTATTACGTAATTCACGCCTATCTATTTTAATATTAACCGCCTCTGTGGTTAAGTGGTACACCCACCGGAATTAAGATCCTGAGGTCCCGGGTTTGATCCCCAGGAGGATACAAATTTGTGCTAGGCTAGCTACCTCCATCTTATCAAAATCTGTCGCCAATAATAATGTTAACATCATTATTATGTTCCGACAATGTGTGATAAGATAGCTAGTCCCTCTGTGGTTGAAGGTTCCAGGTGAACCTCGATTACATTTTCAGCTTCACCCTTATCATCAATAACCATCAGGTGAGATGAAGGGCAAGAGCTTCCCTGTCTTTGATTTTTTTCCACAGAACACTAAAAGAGGTATTTTTCCATGATGGGGTAGGCATAGGAGTATGACCATACATATACATACATAAAGGACGCCTATATCCCTGAAGGGGTAGGAAGATGTGAATTAACACCCACTTTTCGCCGATTATGTTCAGTCCCATGTAATAGGGGGCGAGCCTTTTGCAATGATCGGCCTGGGTCTGGGAGCTAAAAAGTAACGTCGAATGTACCAGCCCCGATTCACCCTATCGTAAAAGTCGACAAGGGAAATTTTCAAAACTGAATCGTTTATTTTGCACATGAACTGGTCATACCGAGCAATGTGTAACACATATTACACATTGCTCGGTATGACCAGTGAGCACCTTTGGGCATTGTGGAGGGCACCACCACACCAACAACAGAATACTCAAAGAGTGTTTCTCTTCTCGAATCAGTATTGCAAATTGGTGCCAACCAAGACTAACAGCTTATAACATGCCTTTTGAAGCACACTCGTTATTTGAAGTAGTAACCCATTTTGGTCACCCATCCATGATCGACCTTTGCGAACGTTGCTTCACTTGCGCAACCGCAGGTCGAACATGTTAGCCACAGTCACGCGCCATCGACCAAATTTAATTGACATGTCTCCGATTTAAATATAATTTAATAGATTCAAATTTAGATCCAGTCTCAGCGCGTATTTGTCAATTGAAACTAGTAATAAAGTGCTAATTGAACGAAGCGCGGGCGCATCTGTAATTCATTAGGCCATTTAAAATAAAATGGGCAAACTGTTTATTGCCTATCCATCTGTTTGTTTGAGCAAGTTTTAAAGCGTTTAGTTAGTAAAGCTAGCATCCAATTTTTTTCACGATTTGAAGGACGTTTTTTTATTCGTGACCAAACAGGTAATGAATAAAAAAACTTTCTCTTTGCTTTCCAATTAAACTAGAAGAGGATTGTGAAGTGCCGATACGCGGCGTACATTTGCCTACGTTTCCTTTGTAAATACTTGTCTCGAGCGATAATGTTTTCACTCCCCTAAAACTTTACAAAACATGCTCTTTTAAAATTCAATACATCCTAAGTCTTTGCGTTTTACTTTTTAATTAATTCAGTTTAGTTACATTTAAAAAAAATGCTGCAGCATGTTTTTATGTCAAAAACAAGATATTTCCACTCCCGACCCGTGGTACAACTGAGATGTCCAACTAGTTGTACTACGGGGAAGTAAAGTTAACCATAGTTCAACTCTTTTTTTTATATTTATAAATACCGCCGTTGTACCACGGGTCATAACCCGTGGTACAACGGCGGAATTATGTCCAACTGGTTGGACCATGGGGATAAGATGATAGTGAAAAACAAATGAACGTCTACAAAACAAAAATGAACATCTACAAAACAAATGAACGTTTACAAAACAAACGAACGTCTACAAAACAAATGACTATCGTTAAGTGATTAGTAGTTAAACGATTTTGATTGTAAAAAATGGGTGCAAGCGACTGGTGCAACGAAGATGGTAATGAAGTGAAATGTACCTAGTTGTTCCATAGATACATTAAATTCCCAGTAGTACAACTAGTTGGACCAAGGAAAGAACAACTCACTCGAGTTGAACTATTGGTAAAGATATTTCCCTGTAGAACAACCAGTTGAACCGCGGGTAACTTTTCTTCTCCGTAGTACAACCAGTTGGACATCGCAGTTGTACCACCGGTCGGGAGTGGATATTTCGACATTAAAAACTTTTATTGCAAGCAATATTTCGTTACATTATAAATGTACGAACCTAATTTTATATTATATTTGGAATATATCCAAAAATTACTAAAATTTTACCATGTTTACGGAGTGAAAAGTGTTATCCCTTTTTGAATACTAAACTTTTTTCTTGTTACTGCACAATCCTCCTATAGTAATATACTTCCTTAAAAGGCGGCAAAGTGTCTTGGAGTTGTGCGTGCGACTGTTTACAAGCGCGCGTAAATATAGCGTGGCTATTCGTGGCGGGCGCATTATGATTGTGTGATAGCGCGCCTACGCAGAGGTTACGGGCGCACGGTGCTGTATAAAGTTGTTATTTTTGGAATAGCATTGAAAGTAACTTCCCCAATTAATTTACCGTTTGATAAACCAGTATATTACGTTATTTAATAATTAAGACACTAGCTGTACAAGCATTTAATACATTAAATAAAAATAATTCAATTAGGAAATAATCTGACACCTTTGTAAGTGACACAACATTGTCAAAGAACAAATGCGTAATTAAATCAACAGTACATTCAAGAATTACATATTTCATTGATGTCACATTTAAAATTGTCCAATTATACATATTATTCGCTTAACTTAAAGTCTGTTTGTCTGTTATTTCAACACTGTAAGTAATATATAAATCACGCCTGTATCCCCGAATGGCTATATGTATAGGCAGAGGTGAATTAACACCCACATTTCGTCAATTAGGTTAGGTCCCATTTAATTGCTAATGTTTGTCTTTATCCTTAGTCGCCTTGTACACCGCCACACGATTTATACACCGGCCCCTTAAAGCTATATCGATGAGGATATGTTTTTCTAATCGATATAGGTAGACATATAAAAAAATAATGTTATGATTATAAGAACTGTGTGTTTACATTGCCAGCATGCATCTCATGCTTAAAATTATGTACAATTTTTAAATGCTATAGTAAGGGCATTGCCCGCGCCCTGTTTCAATGCCAACTGTTTACTTTACTCGTGCTCCCAACGATTTAGATCTAAGGAAGGACTTGAGTGAAGCAATATTCATTTGAATTTTGAATTTAGAACGGATCGGAGCCCGTTCCAAACTCAAAAGACGGTTTTCCCTCCGAAAAGTTTTCGGAGGGAAAACCGTCTTTTGAGTCACATGTCTGTCACATGTCACATGTCTTTACCTCGATGTTAATTTTATTTAGAGAGAACTACCCCATTCACTTTTCGGCTCGAGACAAAATGTAAACAATCTTGATGTGAAAAATGCCAAATTGAACGTTTATTGTAGCGCGATCAAACGTCATATGGTTGGCTGGATTGTGAAGGACGCGAGTTCGATTCCCGCAGCGGGACTACAATTTTTCTGAACTCTTTTTTCTTCGGGATTACGAGTTGTGAAAATATTTTACTGATGTTCAATTAAATATTGAAAATTGCAACAATTCAGAGTATATCACATTTCAGAGTATATCAGAGGATACCCAAAGAGGGTTGATGTCAGGCAGGTGGCCGGCTGTAAACCCTCAGCCAAACTTTGAGCGCTGAGCTGAATGTTGTCATCACGTTCACTCTCGCCGGTCATCGGTCTCTCGACATGATTTTTCCCCTCTTTTTTCTATATCATTCATCACTAGCACCTTTTCATTGAGATGAATGATATGAATCAAAAGAGAACGGATGGTTTGATGGCGTATGACCAATATAAATGGAAGAGGAAACATACTGCCATGCCGTGTGGTGACGGCAGAGTAGAATACAATTGTCACCATCCCAAATCTCTCCCGTGGGTGTGGTACAAGGCGACTAAGGATAAATCAGTGATGAAGAATGAGCAGCAGCGTTCCTCTAATACCACCTAGCAATAGCAATGTACTGCGACTTTTGTGCCCGATAAATGGCAATGGGCTCGCCACCTAGTACATGGGTGCTAAGTTCACCTCTGCCTACCCCTTCGGGGATATACGCGTGATTTATGTATGTATGTATGTATGAAATATACTGCGCCGTCCCCAGATAAACTGATAAAGAAGAAGAAGAATACATATACATACGTCACGCTTTTCTCCCACAGCGGTAGGTAGACATCACTTCTTTCCACTTGCTTACGATCCTTACATACTTCTTTACATACATAAATCACGCCTATATCCCCGAAGGGGTAGGCAGAGGTAAACTAGCACCCACGTTTCGCCAATTATGTTAGGTCACATGTAATAGGTGGCGAGCCTTTTGCCATTAATCGGGCACAAAAGTCGCAGTACATTGCAAGGTGGTGATGGCAGAGTACATACTTCTTTCACTTCATCCAATCCCATTCAATGTCCTCACGCATGCCAGTCGGTTTCGTGTACTCTGGACCTGGGGGCCTACCGCCTAACTCGATTGCTAAAGCAAAAGCTACAGTTTATGACGTCATGCTGTCATTTCCACCATGTACCTAAACTATTAGCGATAGCTTTAAAGGAATGATCACCGAATAATTTTGTATGAATTTGGCACAAAATCCGTGCCGCCTAAAAATTCAGGATGGCTGCTATAGCCGTAAGCAGTGCATTGCAATATAGCTATCATCAGCAAATCGAGTTAGGCGGTAGGCCCCTGGCCCTTTTCTGAAAAAAGAAGAAGAGTATCTAATAATTGCGCTACGCGCTTTATAATCGTTGATCAGTGCTTGGCGGGCTTTCAACGGCGTCAGTCAGATTTTTATTTCAATCATTCTTAAATTGTTTCATAGTGGACTTTGTGCAGTGAAGGACTGTTATTTTGATGCATAAGGATCCATATTGACGTTCAATTACAAGGAATCATTGAAATAAATATATTGTGATGTGTTTGACGTTGAGAATTGTATAGTGGTCTTAACCACCTCATCAGTCGCCATCATAAATGTGTGACACCCATATTTTAATGTAATACTGAAGAAAAGTAAATAATTACGTAAAGACAGTTCTAAAAGGACTTCTTTCCAGGAACGTTAAACTGATAAAAAAAAACCATCATCTTTGATAGTGTTTTTAATAGTTTTCAACTTTTCAGTGCAGTGGGCAGTCTGTCGCAACTTCATACAAAAAAAACGTTCTATGAAACAGAAGTGAATTTTAATGGCGACTATATTTGTCTCACTCTATTCCTCAACCTTTCTCGTTCTTTAGAGAAATGACATTCATCTGTCAGCGCAACGGTCGTTTATTCGTATAATGTAAATAAAAAACAATTAAATTATATTAAAGTTTGTAATGATTGGCAATTAAATGTAGTTGCAAATTCTTATGCGGCTTCTGAAAGCGTGTTACTAAACATAAATATTGGTAAATCATCTTCAGCATGAAGTATAAAAAGTGTGTAATTTGTGGTTGGAAATCTGTTTTTATGGCCCAATTTCCTCTGGATGAGCTTCGGTGAGTAGTTCATTAACAATTTTACATTCTTATGTATTTTTTATGATACAATTGGATGTAATATTAATAATTTCGTTCAAAACAATAAACTGTGCAAAAATAGTGATGTTATGATCACATGGTTAAAAATCAATATCGATACTTTTATTTAAAGTTGTAAACTAGAATAAAGTTTGGTAACTTATTCATTTTACGTCATTAAAGCTCAACTTAATGCAATTTGATTGAAATAAATAAATGATATGTTTCATTACAGATGTTTTGTGCATTTTTCCGGTTTCTGAAGTTAGAGATCTGAAAAGTGAGATATGAAAAGAGGTGTTGCATGGTCAGTTAAAATCTTAAATACAATATTTATTAATTATTGGTATTAAATATAGTTCTTTAATCATTCATTTTTATTTTATTTCAGTTGTAAGAAAGCGACGACCTAAGCCAAATTCTAATAGTTGTAATATGCAGTTAACTCCTTGAAAGAACAAAGTTATTTGAAACTTAATAAAATACAAACATAGATTGAAAACAGTACAACAGAAAGTTTTTTAATTTCAAACATCAAAGTGAACACATACTCCGTTTTTTAATACAAAGTTCTGCCGATAGATTATGGTTAGCCTTGATAATTTATTTATAACATCTACTTGTTTGATTCAGTACTTTAAAGTTAAAAAACGAGGTATAGTGTCTCAGTAGAAATTTAAAAATTATTGTTTTTAATAAAGTGCAGGTCGATGCGTTTATCGATATCGATAAAATTTTGAATAGCAGGTGGCACATCTCTATTTTGCCCTTTAGGTTGGCAGAACTCTTTGTTTATCAGTTTTTAGGTTGGCTACGTTGAGGTACTTAATTTTGACATTTGGTCGGATTAATTTTGCTCTATGGAGTCCCGTCTCTTCTTACGTAGTATTGTATTCTCTTTGGCAGTGGGTTGGGTGCCGTGCCGGGTGGCCGTGCGTCCGTTCGCTCCTGCGAGGTTATATAAATATAACGTGACGTACATACGCACGCAACGCACTATCCTTGATACCCATCCGGGTGCCCTTCCGCAACAGGAGCCTTGTCAGTGTTGACTTGACGTCCGCGGCAAAATTAAACCGACTTTGATTCACTAGACGACCTAGAAGCGATTGTTTTATTTTTAGTTTTTTTTAAGCGTCTTGGTCTGATGCGCTATTTCGTATAAGTTTCACACCACAAAGATACACTACTTAACATTAATGTTTGTTGCAATGACAATTCGTAACAATAAAGCAATAAAGGTAATAAAAATTAATAAACTATTCGATTTTAATTTTAACATTATATAAATGTTAGAAAAATTAGTACAAAGATTTTGGTGGTTAGAAAAAGAATTTCGAAAAATTATGATCTTGAGGCGGGGGAATCGAACCCGCGTCCGCTGCTATCCGGGCAGGTGCCTGACCGTTCGGCCACCCAAGACACTGCCTTGTGAGTGTATTGGGTGGTTTTTCGAAATTCTTTTTCTAACCACCAAAATCTTTGTAAAAATTAATAATGACCGAAGTTCCAAATGGTTTCGTAATTAATATATCTTGTTTTTTTTTTAATGTTGTCAATTGTATTCTGCTGCCGTCACCACACGACACCGACATTACACAATTTATTTTACCCAAATAATCTCACTATTCGATTTTAATTTTAACATTATATAAATGTTAGAAAAATTAGTACAAAGATTTTAAAGGTCGCCTCAAGATCATAATTTTTCGAAATTCTTTTTCTAACCTTTAAAACGAAATAATCTGAATTCCGTTGAAAACTAATCTAAAATATTATAAAGCTGTTGAAGAGTTTGTTTGTTTGGTTGGTTGAACGCGCTAAAAAAGCCGAAACGTGGGTGTTGATTCACCTCTTCGGGGATATAGCGTGTGTGGCTCCTATTAAAGAAAATTAAGGAATTACTTGCTTAAAAACATTTGTGGAAAAATAAAGTATAATTAATGTATTGTGTGTAAAAGAAGTAAATGAGAACGTAAACGTAGTAAGTAAACGTAGATTTTGCACACACAGCCATGTGGACTATGTTGGGTTGTTAACAGGCGTGATTTATGTATGTATGTATATAAATGTTAGTAAAATTATTAAAAGCAAAAAATATATTTGCAGCCTGCACAGCGACTTTAAAATGTACCTACACAAGATTGCTCCTCGCGCGGCCAGCAAAAACCCATTGAAATGAAAAGCAATGAGCGGACCAAGAGCCATTTCGCAATCAGTGTGCTCTCATATCTCTGGGGCCTGTGATCTGTCAATGTGTGCCCGCACACAGGACACCACACAACGCAGAACACGGAAAGTCCTTATCTCCGGGCGCCACGGTGTGTAACAGCGCGAAAGTGCAACCGTTGGCCTGTCGGCGACAGTACGCAGCGAGATCTGGCGAGATGGCATGCGCGCTCCTATCGATCGTCGCGGATGACTTTCAGAGAACTGCGCTCAGCCTGCGTTAGAAGTTCAAAGTCTAACAGATACAATGCAACTTTTTAAGGTCACTTTTAATGGCGGCAAAGGAGCGCTCTTCAGCCGCGTTCGGCTATAGTGTTGCCCAATAAAATAAAATAAAATGTATAAAATTACATTTATCACAATTTTACCATCATTGTAACATGATTTAATTTGTTTAACACCGATTTGCTCTGTCAAAATGAAGTCTTTTTTATGTAATATTTATTTATACAATGGTAAATGGGTGGAAAATCGAAAGTCGTCAAAACAAATAAAATTAAATGAACTTTGTAAATTATCTAAAAATATAGAAAATATTTCTTAACAATAACTAAACATTATTATAGGACAATAACTAACATTAAATTTCCCATTGTTAAAATCGTACCTAATTCCTTTCTAAGAGAACTAGAAAAAAACTACTTAGGAAGCCAATCTGTCTTCAGCGGGAATTGACGCGGTGACAGCTTTAAAGCGAACAATTAGCCGTGAGCCTGGCACTCTAACAGCGGTATGCATTGCAATGCATGCATGCAGCTTTTCATTCAGGCGAGGTGCGTTTTCGTTCTAGAGTTGATTATTTATTGGACATAATCTTAAAAAATACGTTATAAATTACAATAAATATTTTTAAAAATATTACAAAACCGAGCTCGATTGCTGCGATTACGCAAAATACTTAAAAGCAGTGTTCGTTAAGGCCGGTAATTAAACCACAACAGCGTCCCCAAAGTGCGTCGGTGTGTCAGGTTATAGGATTTGGCTAGGGTGTTATGGTGTCCATAACGCCCTAGTCTCCCATAACAGTTGTTAGGACTGTTAACCGAGAGACTTTTACAACATCTATCTTGTTTTTTGGGGATGGCGAAATCCTCAAGCCTCCTCTTGTATTCAAGCATTCCATGAAAGCCTACATTAACCTCTTAGTGTGCTACGAGAACTTCACAGGGTGCTACGATAACCACTCAGTGTGCTACGAGATTCTCACAGGGTGCATGGCGAACTTTGTGTTAAATGTAAGAATAGTTGTCATAGATTGACATTTGTATTCTATTCGTTCAAATTCGAATAGATTGGCCACTTGTGCAGACCCTCGGGGCATTTTTCGGCGCCATATATATTGTTATCGTAGCATTTGTAGCACCAACCAAGGCACTGTGCTGTGACTGTAGCTATGTATTTGTCACTAGACTGCGCTCCAGATAAGTCTGCGCGCGAGGGGTGGCGTTGCTCGCTAACATTGACACAAACAAAATAGCAAACGAATTTTTAGTTCCAATTTTGACCACGCGCAGGCTTATCTGGCGCGCACTCTTCAATTGCATTTTGTCACCACAATCTACTACGCCGTAACCTTTTTTCTTCGCAAAGTATTGCTGCCGTAGCGTAGCGTTTATCACTCCAAATGTGCTATTATCGTAGCATTTGTTGCTACAACGTTCTGTCGCTATAACCTTTGTTCCCGATTTCTTTGTCTCATTCTCTGTTGAGTAACTATTAATACATACATACATACATAAATCAAGCCTATATCCCCGAAGGGCCAGGCAGAAGTGAACTAGCACCCACGCTTCGCCAATTATATTAGGTCCCATGCACGTGCAGTACATTGCTAAGTGGTATAAGAGGAACGCTGCTGCCCATTCCTCATTACTGATTTATCCTTAGTCGCCTTGTACGACACCCACGGGAGAGATTTGGGGTGGTGACAATTGTATTCTACTCTGCCGTCACCACATGCTACAACGTTCTGTCGCTTTAACCTTTGTTCCCGTTTTCTTAGTCTTATTCGCGTTGAGTATCTATTATATTAAGATTTCTTTGTCTTATTCTCAGTTGAGTAACTATTAATGTGTTCTATTTGTTCTGTTGCAGTGTGCAACTTCATAGTGCACGAGCGATGCGTGGGGCAGGTGGTGACGCCGTGCTGTGGGGTGGCGCCGAGCCTCATCAAGGTATGCACCTCTTTCTATTTCTCACTCCTTTGCCTCTTAAAACTAATTTACTAAAGGCCTGTTTCACAATCGACAAGCAAGTTCTTCGCAGATCATTTGACAGTTGTAATATGAAATTTATGTAAATTGAACTGCAATGTAAGCTACTTCGAACTTACTTGTTGATTGTGAAACAGGCTCTAGGTATTATTATTATTATACTAATCTGTGTTATTTTAAGAAGCATACATTAAACAGGAATATTTTTAACACACCCAAAACGTCTAAGGACTAGATAGTTAACATCATAAGCGATAATGTTTGTTTTACGAGTTGCAACATAAGTCAATAAATTGAATAAAAGTGATTTTTCATGTTTTTATTGGACTGCTGGGGGCCTACCGCCTAACTCGATTGCTAAAGCAAAAGCTATAGTTAATGACGTCATGCTGTCTTTTCGCACCAAATGTACCTAAACTATTAGCGATAGCTTTGAACGAATGATCGCCGAACGATTTTGTATGAATTTGGCACAAAATCCGTGCCGCCTAAAAATTCAGGATGGCTGCTATAGCCGTAAGCAGTGCATTGCAATATAGATATCATCAGCAATCGAGTTAGGCGGTAGGCCCCCTGGTGTGTTTTATAAAACCTGTATAAAAAAAAATATTTCTTTTATGAATGGCAACTTGCTATCGTAGAGAAGGATAACAATATTGCCAGTTGGTCCTGCAGTAAAAACTTGTAGGTATATTATTATGTAGGAAAGGGTATATACAAAGAATTAAAGGTGGTTATAAAAAGTTCTAAAAATTATGGTATAGGGAATCGAACCCGCGTTTATATTGCAGTGGACGCGGGTTCGATTCCCGCATCGAGATCATAATTTTTCTAGTTCTAACTTTTTCTAACCACCAAATTCTTTGTACTATTTTTTCTAACTTCGAATTGGGTATTTATATTACCTTATTTATTGTGTCTGCCTCTTCAACAGAATCCAGTGGCCCACTGCTGGTCAGAGCCGACGCACCACAAGCGGAAATTCTGCACGGTGTGTCGGAAGAGGCTCGATGAGTTGCCGGCCCTGCATTGCATGAGTAAGTGTTCACTGACGCCATAGACTTGGTTGTATCCATTAAATCCCTTTGCCTTCCTCGACGAAAAAAAACTGTGCCTAAACTTCTAACAACTTCGGGAGATAATTAATGTAAACAAAGTACCCAAGTAACCTAAAAATAACTTTCTAATAACCATCGTACCAGTTATAATTCTCTAAATGTAATCTAAAATGAAATTATTATAATTATTATATTTTTAAGGGTTGGCTAGGTATGTAAGACCTTTGAGCCATATCTTCATTTGAAATGCCCGTACTTCATTAGATGTTTAAAGTCTGAGTAAAACAAAACTTGTTGGCCATTTGGTTCTCAACTAAAATAATATTTTATAAAACCGATAAAAAATTTGATTATTATAATGTTGTTGTAATTTTTGCATATTTATTTTTTAATTTAATTTTTTAAGGACTTCACTCCTGTTTATAAGGTGAACAACTTTATGAGCTAGAGACCCTAGTAAATAATTAATATTATTGTAGTGATTACGCTAGATGTATCAGCAAGTAGAGCTAGAGTTAAAAGATTTAGTTCCAAAGGTTATGACACAGAAAATTTGTCTGGAAAAGACGCCTTGCGAAACTTGCTAATAAACCGTTACAAATTCCACAAAATTATAACTATAGGTAGAGATTTTAGGCACATGAAGAATAGTAGATTATATACCAAAGGCGATAAAACGAACAATAGGGTCGATTCTGACCATGGTTGTCTAAACCTAAGACTAATTTGACAACAGTGTTTCTCTGTCATTCTCAATATAGAATGAAAAGGAGAGACTGATTTTAAATTTAGTTTTAAGTTTAGAGAATCATGTCAGAATTGACCCTAATGTCTCAGGAAGTGGGATTTTCCGTACGCATAGCTGTGGGAAAAGTACATTTTTTGGTCAGGTGTGACATAAACTTTATTTATTTATATAGATTCTTATTACAAATATTTTGGTGATTAGAAAAAGAATTTCGGAAAATTATGATCTTGAGGCGGGAATCGAACCCGCGTCCGCTGCTATCCGGGTAGGTGCCGCCGGTGACCGCTCGGCCACCCAAGACACTATTTAACTTGCCGAAATTTTTCTAACCACTTCACGTTGTAAGCCAACCAAACCACCAAAATCTTTGTACAAATTTTTCTAACATTTATTTAATGTTAAAATTAAAATCGAATAATTCTTATTATTATTTAGAATGGATAACCGAAAATTGTATAATGCTCAAAAAAATTCTTAGTTAAAAAATGAGAATTTGATGAGCCCAATGTAGGTAAACCGTACTACACTTGGGTCACAACACAATCAAAAGTCTCAAACACTGCTCCTGACTTCCCTCCGTCCCACACTATTGGCCGTACGGTGAATCCATGTAATGCTTATACTATTCGTCCCACCTTTGGTTTAATAATCCTACCAGCGTCTTCTGCAGCCTTATACTCATTGAACCTTCCTATTTGTAGTCTCACCTTTGGTTTCATAATCCTAGCGCATCTTCTGCAGCCTCACATTCACTGAGCATTCCTCTCTGTGCGCAGTATGCGAGTACTACGTGCACGGGGAGTGCGTGGACTTCGCCGCGGCGGACTGCAAGGAGAACGCGACGTACTGCGCGGGCAGCGAGCCGCGGCATGTGCATCACTGGCGGGAGGGCAACCTGCCCGCCAACTCCAAGTGCGCGGCATGCCGGCGCGCGTGCTGGTCCGCCGAGTGCCTGACCGGCTACCGCTGCGAGTGGTGCGGCAGCACGGTGAGGCATCTACACTTTTTGTCTGAAGGACCTACAGGCCCCGTGGCGTGGACAAAATCTCCTCGGGGAAAATAATATATTCCACGGTGTTTCGAACGTATTTAATACAAGTGTTGATTTTTGACAGCTGCTCTTACGTTTGACACGATGGTCGCCATGTTGTTTTTTCTGTAATACGTCAGTTTCATACATTTGTATTCTATTCGTTCGATCGAATAGATTGGCCTCTTGTCTAGAGGGGGGCTAAAAGTCCCCTGTAGCACGTAACGTGGACAAAATTTCCTCGGGGAGAAGAAAATATTTTCCTCGCGCTCTAATCCCCACTGAATCCCGTAACAAAACACTGTCAAGCGGTGGAGAGAGATTTTGTCCACGTCCAGTGCCAGGCCTACAGATAGCATCATCATCATCACCAGCGCTTTAATTTCCCCACTGCGCTTTCCCCCTTACGTGGAAGGAAGTGATCTCTGCTTCCCCCTGTGGGAGAAAGGCGTGACATTATGTATATAAGCTGTTGGCCGGAGGCCTTCATTGACTCCACCGGGGTTTTTGGGGACCGGGAAAACCTTGACCTCGAGCCTTGCATTCGAGTCTCCCTGAGAGGATTACTCTACAGCAGGCATTCCCAATAGGAGGACGGCATCTCCCAGGGGGAGATATAGAGGCAGGCCTGAGGGAGCCCCTAAAGGCCACATTTGTATTCCATTCTTTCGAATAGACTGGCAACTTGTCTAGCGGGGCTGCTCCTAGGCTATTTTGGGGTCGCAGTGTTTGTCTCTACCTTTTATTAGATATCTTTATATCACATCATAAAATCTAAACTGCTGGGGTATAGGCCTTGCCTTGACTGAAGAATATAGGGACAATAATGTTGACCTACAATTGCCACAGGCGGTTCTTGTCCGTCCACCTAGCTAGAATAAGTAATGAAACGCCGCCCTGGCTTGCCGCAGTGCCACGCCGGCTGCCGCGCGCTCATCCCGGAAGAATGCAACTTCGGCATGCTGCAGCCGATCTTCCTGCCGCCCTCGGCGGTGTCCATCCCGCGCACGGAGGTGCCCATGGAGGCCATCATCGGCGTGCACGTGCGCCCGCCGCCCTCGCAGCGCGACTTCGGCTGCCGTAAGTGTCCGCTTCACAGCCCGCGGCCCAGCTTGGGCCATGTGCCTCGCCATTCGCGGTGCTTGTAGCCGCTTGTAGCACTCGACTGCCAGTGCGGCGCGCCCGCTCCCGCCCGTCTCACCGCTCGACCTTCGCACGGCGACTCTTCCACCTTTCCCACCACAACTTTCGAACACTCTCCGTCGCATACCCGTTTCAGTTCCTCCGTTCCCGCCTCGCCCGCCCTCGGGGGCGAGC
>OZ008339.1:1587056-1616513 GCA_963931975.1 Cataclysta lemnata
ATAAAGGGAAGTATATTTTTTTGAGATGTCGTTTGAGGTCCCATAGTTATTCAGTCTGATGCCCAAACCAACCTCTTTATATATCACTGCACCATTCGGTTACATCGATAATTTGTAAAATATAGTATGCTTCATACGACAGTTGTCATAAGCATACATTTTTGGTCTATCCTTTTCGCAGCACCAGTTTTTTTTGCATCCATCATTTTCTCGCCTTAGTTTGTTATAACGAACCTTATTACGTTCCCAGTTAGGATACCAATAGAATATTTTAGAAGATTTTTTAATGGAAAATTATTAAATACGTAAGACTACCTAGTCATCTCAAATTTTGTTTAGCTTTAAACAAGTAATATTTTGAGTGATACATGACAATTTAGTTTTGGTAATGGGGTTATTGTGGTGTGACTAATATGAAAATGATTAAAACGTGTTATTAAAAAGCAACACCTACAGAAGTTATAGGTTAAAGCGATATAGAATATTGAATTTAGGTTAGAAGTGTGTACTGACTACAACCCTAAGGGTTTCTGCAAAATAGCGATGTACTTACTTGTGTTTGAATCCTACTGCATAGGCGTTAAGGTTGATAATCGTTGGCGGTGAATTGTCATCGATTCTCTATTGTTTTGTGAACCTCGAAAGAATTATTTTATATTTTTTTCTGCTTAGCAATTAACAATAAGTCGATATTAAAATTACAGGTATGTTAAATTATTAGTTTACAACTAGTAATACACAGTATATAACAATGACGCAACGAAGTATAAGTTTTTTTAAATGTATCTATATTATCATAAAATAAACGTACTGCCTTGTGTCTTCTTAGCTGTTTACGTAAAAAACGACTGTTTCTTTCTGGATTCTGTGATAGAAAAATAAATAGAGACTTCTTAGTGATGATAGTAAATTGATGATATTTTATGATGATTTGTGTCAAATGTCTTCATTGATAGTTTGGGTGCTACTGTGTCGGTGATTGGCCTACAAATTAAAATATATTTTCATGTATCTAAATTGACCAATAAATAGTATTTGCTTGTTATGGTATGTAAGGTGGGATTTTTTTTAACGTTAGGTATTAAGTTAGGTGAGGTTAGAGCAGTAACTCTCAAAATTAAAATCTAAATATGGCTACTTAAGGGTTTTAACAAGCCCTACTGGAGTTCCTTATACAGTCGTATATAAAGTATAGCTGCTCAGTCTATATCGAAAACAAAGACTGCTTTATAAAATCAATCAACCCATAATTGAGAACTTGTAGAAAATTTTAATACAAACCATACTTTAATGGCAAATTGACAATGTGGGAGAATTCTCCATTTCTTAGAGATAATACCATGCTTGATGGGTTATTATATTATTAATTATAACTCTTGTTATTGTATATTAAATATACATATCACGAGAACAAATCGTAAAAAAAATGTGACTTTTTATACGTTAGTATTTAGGATTAGAAAAAAATATTTAATCGACAACATTTCAAAAATTATAACCCCCCCAAAATAAAAAAAAACTGTTTCTTTATTTCCCAATCCTGACTTCGAAAATACTTTTTTAGAAGGCCGCGCCTTTTTAGAACACCGGAAACGCCAGTTCGTCAATTTTGTCAAGTAATAATTTTGGCGTCAGATCGAGTGAAAAGTGATTTCGCCACTCCTCCGTAGCGACGTCATTTGGCGCTAACATCTGTTTAGAATGACCGGTATTTCAATCACGATTTTTGGATATAAACGTCGCAATTAAAAAAAGAAGTAAAAATATGGGTGTGTTCATTTTCGGTCCAATTTCATTTAAATCATTATAAAAGTATGTTGAAAAGATGAAATGTTGTCAATTGTCAAAAGTTACCATATAAATTGCGGGATAAGTTGACATAAACCTGTATGTTTGAATTGCCAAAGTTTATTAGTAAATACTTTGTTACATTTAGTAAAGAAGTGTGTTTATGTATTTATGTAAATTAGATGTATCGTAGAACAAACGAATAATTTTGTAATTTAGGCTTGACATGGAATTTGTATGACTGACGAATGGGCACTTTCGTGTATAAAGCAATTTGAAGACTTTATATTTCGCGTTAGCCTCATTACCTGCTCCGTTCAGGGGCCTGGTGCAAATTTAACTTCCGACACCGACTCTTAGGAGTGTATAGAAATTATTTTACACACGAACACTCTCCCGCTTTAGCCAGTTTTGGGCTAGCTTCTTGCACGTACACGGTGCTTACTTCTAGTCTCGTAGGTTGAGCTCCGTTTCGTTTATTACGATTATATACATATTTTTCTTATATATATGACTAGGGTCGTCTTGTGTGAACACAATCATAATTGTAATAATAAATCAACGGTGCTTTTAAATTAGGAAATAAAAAAACTGTATTTTTTTTAATAGGACAAGTAAAAATTGAGGATCAGTTGAGAAAGCGCAACAGTTTGTGGTAATCAGATTTTCTATTAGTTGTAAGTACGTTGTTCAAATCTTTATTATCGTTTTGTCATTAGATAAATTGTTCCCCATTGTAAAGCAGTGTTAAGAAAAGTTTAAGTGTATTTCAACGCCCTGTGACTATCAAACCTAATAAAACAATGTTACTCACCAAATATTAGTTGTTTTATTTTAACATGTACATACAATATAATTTTAAATTAGGTGGGACTTACTCCGATTTACACGTGGACCATCTATGCGATAATTTAATTATGGGTTAAATAAATAATCTGATTTCTTTAAACTGTGTAAACAGTTGTAATGTTTCTTCAGTCTTTTATTATTGAAAACAATATTAAAATGCATTATTGTTTATAATAATATCACACAACTGGTAACAGCAAGTACTGTAAAAAGATCAACACACTCAAAATTTATCTGAACGATTTTGCACCTTACGTCCTACGTTCTATAAGCTAAGTTAAATTAGACAGTAGTCGGACATGTGACGTTGACAGTACAGTAGAGTATCATAAGCCAATATATAGATTTTTTGAACAAAATTGCAGTAATTTACTTAAAAGTAAAATAATGATAAAGTATAATTCTGATGTAGGTAATAGGTATATTATAATTATAAAAAAAAGTATTACGTGCATACCTACAAATTGCTTACACTGTTACGTACAGCACACCAGACTGTACAAAACTCAAATATCACCGGTAGTCAACCTTAATTTGCTTGACGTAAAGCCCAAAGTCGATTCAAACATTTTGACATATTGTGGTAACCTGACTTGCTGTTGACTGTATGTATCGGCTATAGTTACTATTGAGTTTAAGGGTAGTTAAGGGTTGATTAAGCCCTATTTTTATAACATTAACAAGTACCTAATAATGTCAAAAATATACCTTAGGTTATCTGTCAAAATATTCGAATCATCCCCATTTTTCCTTTGATTAAAACACACTCGTCGTACACATTCTTTGTCCGACGTGCATAGAGATAAACCTGCTGTACCTAGGCCCAGTACGGGATGTGGATAAAATCTCCATGGGGAAACAGTGTTCTGTCTCGGGATTTAGTGAGAGTTAGAGCGGGAGGAAAATATTTTCTTTTCCCCGAGGAGATTTAGTCCATGTCCCGCTCTACGGGGGCTGGACTGCATAGCGGTTTATCTACAGACACTGACCTCTATTAAACAAGTACATACAAACAATCACGCCTATATCCCCGAAGGGGTAGGCAGAGGTGAACTAGCACCCACGATTCGCCAATTATGTTACGTCCCATGTAATAGGTGGCGAGCCTATTGCCATTTATCGGGCACAAAAGTCGCAGTACTAGGTGGTATGCTGCTGCCCATTCCTCATCACTGATTTATCCTTAGTTGCCTTGTACGACACCCACGGGAGAGATTTGGGGTGCTGACAATTGTATTCTACTCTGCCGTCACCACACGGCCTTAACAAGTACGATGGACCGAATACATCTACTAAAATGTCAAATGTTTCTTGTGTCGATTTGAAGCGCCCCATCGAGCGGCAAGGGTACTAAATTTGACGTTTGTTGCTTGTATTTGACATTACAAATGCATCTCTTTAGTAGTTCCGTGGACGTTCACCTTCGCACACCAGTGCCATCAGCGCCAAGATGGCGATAATCAAATTGGCTTCATTTTTTGGATGAAAACCTAGTCCAGCTTGTTTATTAGAGGTCAGCGTCTACAGAGGATTATTTTTAGGCCTGCGGTGTGTAGCTACCGGGAGGCAACGAGCCGCTTGCCCTTATAATGTAAGAGCAGGGCGAGGACGGCGGAGGCGGTGGCCACGCCCGCGGCGCGCGACGCCGGCAGCCGCCCGCCCCACAGCCAGCCGCGGGGCAGCCAGCTCACCTGGAAACGAGCATCTTAACATCAATGTGGGCTTCGAAATACCGATTACAGAGAAAAATATTAGGCAGAACAAGTTGACGCCTTGGCTTCCCTACACGGGAGAAAATGAAAAATAAATTACTCGATAAATAAAATTAAATGTGCAAAATAAAAGCTGGTGTTGTTGTTTTAATTCTCCCTTTTCTCAGGGAAGGCAAAATTATAAGCCACATACTACTATTGCAAAAATCTATTCTTATTCGTTAAAACAGAAACGTCAAATTGTATTTATCGCGTCGTAACGAATAAGGAGTCATTTCGGAGAAGAACAAGAAGATAAAACTAAATGTTTTTTCATCTTCTTCTTCATTGCCCTATAAAGGGTTAACGTTGATTGACCATTTGCAATTCTACACCTAACTGTACACAGATTGGCACCCAGTTCACTTCACTTCAGACTACCCAAAACTGTCGATCGATTCAATCGATTGTTAACTTGTTGGTAGTAAAGTCGGTTCAGAAAATCTGTCATATTGTGGTAGCCTGCAGGCCTACCTAGCACGGTAGAACGTGGACAAAATCTCTCTCCACCACTTAACAGTGTTTTGTCGTGGGATGTAGAGCGAGAGGAAATTATTTTCTTTTCTCCTCCGAGGAGATTTTCTCTACGTCTGTACAAACTTACCGCGTGAATGACATCCAGCAACAGCTTGGTGGAGGTGAGTGACGCGTGCGTGTACCGTGCGCCTGCGCATTTAGGCCTCTTTGGGGACTTGAGCACCAGTGCTGTCGCGTGCAGCGCACGGAGGGATCTGCGGAAAATCAATTTCATATTATGCACTGTGGTGTAACACACATAATAGCCCCGAATACAGAAACGCTACTGAGATTTTGAACATTGTTTATAAGTTAAGTGGAGCCTTCTATGCTGGCCTGGGAGCGAACAAATATCGTAGAATCGGCCAGCCCCAACTCATCCCGTGGGTGTCGTAAGAGTCGACTAAGGGAGATTGCCCGGTGTAGACCAATAAGCACCTTGGGGCACCCGAATGGTGGAGGGCAAACCACCAACAACAGCGAACCCAAAGAGGGTTGGTGTCAGGCAGGCGGCCGGCTGTAAAACCTAAGCCAAAACCTTGAGCAGTATGGAATGGAATGTTGTCATTCGAATCACTTTTTCCGTTCATGGGTCTCTCGACATGGTCCGTTCAGTCTCTTTTCTATACATTCATCACTAACACCATTACGGTGGGATGGATGGTATGAATCAAAAGGGATTGGATGGCTTGATGACGTCTGACATATGAATGGAAGAGGAAACATACTGCGCCGACCCCAGATAGGAAGAAGAAGTTTATAAGTTAAGTGGACATCACCTGTAGAATTTGTATGGAAAAGATAAATTTTGACAATACTTAAATATTAAGCAGGACTAAACTTTGAGTAGCGTTTCTGTATTCGGGGGATAGACACATGAATAATGTATATTTATCCCCGAACCCCAAATCCCTCCCGCGGGTGTCAAACAAGGCGACTAAGGGTTAAAACAAAAATGAGAAATGGGCAGCAGCATTCTTATACCACCTAGCAATGTACTGCGACTTTCGTGCCCGACCAATAGGCTCGTCGCTTAAGTATTACATGGGACCTAACACAATTCGGGAAACGTGGGTGTTTCAACTCTGCCTACCCCTTCGGGCATAAGAGTGACTTATGTATGTTTACTAGTATCGTGGTGTTTGGTCCCATGTAATAGGTAGCGACCCTATTATACCATCTACCGGGCATGCAAATAAGGTGGTATAAGAGGAACACTGCTGCCCATGACTCATCGCTGTCTTTACCCTAAGTCTCTGTATACAACACCCGCGGGAAAGATGCGGGTGGTGACAATTGTATTCTATTCTGCCGTCACTTCACCTATCCTTTTTTGCGGTCCTTTCCGTCTTTTTTCTATACATTCGTGCATCACTAGCACCTTTCCGGTGTGATGGATGATATGAATCAAAAGGGAGATAACATCTGACCGATATAAATGGAAGAGGAAACATAACTGCGCCGACCCCAGATAGACTGGGAATAGGGCAGGAATTGAGAAGATGTACCGTACGAATCCCACGAACGCAGACAGAGACCAGAACAGCTTGTGGCCCGTTCTGGCGTTGAACTCGGCCTCCTTGGACACCTTGAGCAGACCCACGTCCATGAGCCACACCGCCTTCTCCAATTGCAGGTACGCCAGCGTGAACGCTCCGTTGGCGACGCCTAGTGCACCCCAGATGTAGCCATCCTGGTTGGCAAATCAAGAACTGAGGGCCCCGGTTGGGTTTTTTTATGCATAGTTAACTTAACAAATTGTTAAAAATTGTTACTTATGTTTAAATATTAGTCAATTTTTAACAATTGGTTGAGAGAGTTCAAAAAACCGGCCCTTAGTATGTAGGTTCCTACTTAACTTATTTATAGATAGGTACATAAACTAGCTGACTCGCCAAACATTGTTTGTTTTGCCCTTATCACCTATAGGGGTTTAAAAATACCCTACGAGCTATTCTCAGACCTATCAAATTATACACAAAAAATGTTATTAAAATGGTTCCAGTCATTTCGGAGGATTTCTACAACAAATTAGCTGTAACTGTGACACGAGATTTTTAGTAGGTTAATTAGGTATATGATAAATCGCGCCTATTTTTCCCCGGAGGGGTAGGCAGAGGTGAATTAACGCACACGCTTCGCCAACCATGTCTTGTAATAGGTTATTTCTATTGTCAGAGAAATGCGCCAGCTGCTACTGCCTATTACCTACTCGTCTTTAGGTACCCTTTGAATGACACCCGACGGTACCGGGTAGTTACAATTTTATTCTACTCTGCTTACCACACGGCATTAGTGATTAGCGTACCTGTTTGCTACGCGAGCTCCTCATTAATCTAAGATAAACTAATCCATCGTAATATGACAGTACCTACCTTTGCCCCTAGTCCGTAGGCCGCAATGCTTTTGATGGTCGCGGCGTCATCAAAAAGACGCATGGTGGCGCGCGCGGCGGCCAACCTCGCGCTCGCCGTAAGCAGATCCTGCCGCTGCGCTGTCGCCCCCCATAACTTCAGGATGTAACTTGTCAGACTTGCTACCTACGTAACGTAGAAATCGAAAAACCATAGGACAAAGAAATCCTCTTTTGTTGTTCTGTGATAGCGACCATCGTATTATTAAGTATTAATTTATTGCTATATCCACAACGTATAAAATGTCCAAATAGTAGAGCTCTCCACAGTTCGTCGTGGACCCTTTTAAGGTAGGCACAGCAAATTAGAAGAGAAAAGGAACACCTTATTTATATTTAATTAACTTTAACCTTACCAGCTAAGGGTATAAAAAATAGCCTACTACTTATTCAGACCTTTCAAACATAGGTACACAAAAAAAGTTTAATAACAAACACTGTGACGAGATTTTTATAAGTATACCTATTAGATTGAAAATATACTATACCTACACAAACTCAATACACAACTATGACTCGAGACTGTCCGTGTTCTATACAAACATTTGGCCACTACCAGGATTCGAATCCGGGACCGCTTACTTAGCCAATATGTAAATACACTCAGCAATCTGACCATTCGTTCATTCGACCAGTCGTTTGGCTAATAATAAGTATCCCTTGAGTGAGCAGCGTGCGGTTGTAAGGCGACGCTTCCCGCAGGTACAGGGTTGATGGTTAGGACCTTATTTACGAAGTAGCCCTAACTGGCAGCAGGGAGGTAGGAGTGAGATCCAACACGGTCAATTGGAATCTAATACATTGTATAAAATGATACAGTAGGTACTTATATGGTTTAGTTGGACTGTACACATTGAAAGCTATTTGTACCTATGTCTCGGTGCGCTTGGTCGACGTTTGGTGTGTAAAGGTCGCCTTCTGCTGACTCTGCTCCTCCGAACATCCATTGTCAACCACAAACATTTGGCCTCTTCCATGATCCGAACCAGAGACCTCTTGGCCAAAACCTACGCAGTAATCTGACCATGCGACCAAGCCAGCAGTCTCACTAACAATATCCATCTCGACCTTCCCCCAAATTTATTATGTTTATCCTTACCTTGTCACGGTTCGCGTGGGACTGGAGTAAGTCACATACTTCATTGACCACTGACATTATACCGAGAGCCGGCTAACCGCCAAATAAAAGATGTAAATACCGACTAAGCTACACTATAGCATTGTTCCTTTTTATCGAAATATTTAAGATTGTTTTTATCTTTATCAAGCAACGATAAGGAGCGCGCCAACTATCTAATGATTAGGGCAAACTGAGCAAAATTATTTAACGGTTCCAAGTGGCAATCGTGTGGTATGACTGCAGGGTACCTATTACCTAAGTATTAATCGCATAACATGATCGGTTTTACATATACATATTATATAGAATAGAGGTGTATAAATATTCGCCGATATGAATGGAAGAGGAAACATACCTACTGCGCAGAACCCTGGTAGACTGGGAACAGGGCAGGAAGAGGAAGAGGTGTAATATCCACATTTTGCCAGCTATTACTTATGTTTTAAGTCCCATGTAATAATAGGGAGCAAGCTGATTTCCCGTTTAAACTTAGCGCATTGCTATTTAAACATCTTTACACATCGTACGTATCCTTAAACATAAACCGATAGAAAGACAACACCAAATTTATATACTTTAAGTAATTTATTAAAATTCAGGAGTATCAATATGAAATATTTACATGTAAATTCATAACCATATCATACTACACCTACCATATTATACTATTGAAGTGGTCAATAAACAACTAATTTTGATTAGTTATTTCGTAGTACCAATTAATTATTATAGTTTAAAATTCGGAATCATACCTAATGTCAATTTAAGTATTGCTTGAAATTCTTAGGACTTGTAATGAGTTAAATTGCTAATTCACTTCAATTAGCAAATGACGTAGCATTTTTAAAATTGCACAATTCAAATTGATCACTAATGCAATATCTGAACCAGCCAGAATTGTGGATAATTATTTAATTTTAAGCCAGTTATTGTAGACAATTATAATAATCATTACGTTTCAATCAAAACCCGTCTAGGACAGGATGTCATCGTAACACAAATAGCACTAAAATAGCGTCTCACATTCAAGGACGCAAATAAAAATAGTCTTTATCTCTTAGAGAGAAGGCACAAATTAATAGATTCCATATTAAAGCATTGTCATTTAGGTGCCATATTTGAGCTGTGAATTAGTTCGTAACACATCACAGTCATTGTTGATCAAAGATTGGATTGCGATTTCAAAAAAACATTGACCCTAAGGTTTGAAATCGATTTCCTTGATTGGACGTAGGTTACTTGAAAATAAGCGTTTATGAAGATATCGACTAGTTCTTGCCGAACGACACAAACCAGGTTCAAGCTTTTATAAACAATCCTGCCGACATGGAAGACAGTCAAAATAATATTATAAATCCAATAAGTACAAAAGCATTTGGGTGTAATTTATAGACAAATATTTCTGACACTCACACTATTATTTAGCAAAAGCCATTTTTCGATAGCGCGTGGCATATCGGGAATATATTATCTCGAGCTCCTCCGTTCTTCGAAAGGCAAGTCAAGCCGTTGGTCCCGGCTGCTTCTGAAGTCGTTAATACTCACAAATCCGCACTGGGCCAGCGTGGTGGGTTATGGCCCAATCTCCCTGTATTCTTCCATCTACATGGAAGGCCTGTGGCCCAGCAGTGCGACACAACATTTTTATACGTTTACCTACTTCTTTCTATAGCTAGAATAATTAAACCGTCTGTCAGAAGACAATATACGCCCAAATGCTTCAATCCGCGGCATCACATTGAAAACGCACTAACTATTCAAGGGACGTTATTTCAACAGCCGTTTCCTTGCGAAGTAAAGAGCGATCCCTATAAGGGACGAGGTGGTGGCTATGGCGGCCACCTTGGTCGAGCCTATGGCCTCCCCCCAGAGGCATCCTCGAGGGAGGCAGGAGACGGCGTGGGTGATGTCCAGACATAGCTTCCCAGCTGTCACTGCTTGCAGAACCAGTCGTGTGTTCAATTTCTGCTTTGCCACAGCGCAGTCAGGGTTCTGAAGGCAGTCGCGGCTCCAACACAGCTGCTTGATCGATCGTCCGGTCCTTTGAACGTGACAGAATTCGATGTTGGCGATAAACATGCGACTGAATCGAGATAAACAAAAAATGGTCCTTCGGATGCATTAATTGTATTCTGAGATTGGCACCTGGTAACAAATGGCATATCGTCGTTGTGAAATCAAAATCTACTATGTGCACTTTTTAAGATTCCAATTTTTTACGGGTAGTTCACTGCCCTATCTATCGTATGAAAATTCTGCTATGTACTTATGAGCAATATTTGTTGGACTACACCCTCTTAACAAAATACGCTCTGTGCAGCGGCTAGAACATTGTCAAACATGTTTTTTGTGAATATCTGAAAAGTATATTTTTTGCACATACTAGTAGAATATGGTTTGACAACGACGCTTAACATATTAGGTTGGGGAAAAGTCTTTTCGCATTATAGTATGTATAAACTTGTAATAAAATCTCTTTGGCTATACTATTTGTATCTGGCTGGTTTTGGTATCATTGAAAGTTTAAATTTTAAAGAACATAATTCCAAATTCAAATTAGGAAAATGTGTGATTTTCATTTGTTTTTCGTACCGCCAAGATGAGTGAATCTAATGAAGAAATTCGATATATTTTAAAATTTTACCACAAAAAAGGTAAAAATGCAACGCAATCCACGAAAAAAATTTGCGATGTTTATGGACCTAGTGCAGTGTCTGTGAGAGTAGCACAAATTTGGTTTAAGCGTTTTCAATCCGGAAATTTTGATGTCAAAGATGCACGTCGCCCTATTACAGATAAAATGGATGCCATTTTTGAAAAAGTGGAGCAAGATCGACATGTCAGTAGTTACGACGTAGCTGAAGAACTGGGAATTGACCACAAAACAGTTTTGGCGCATTTGAAAAAAACTGGGTACACAAAAAAGCTCGACATTTGGGTACCTCACGAGCTCACTGAAAGAAACCTAATGAACCGTGTACTCATTTGTGATTCTTTATTACGACGTAATGAAACCGAACCATTTTTGAAGAAGCTGATAACTGGTGATGAAAAGTGGATCACGTACGACAAGAACGTGCGAAAAAGGTCGTGGTCAACGGCCGGTCAGGCTTCACAGACTGTGGCGAAACCCGGGTTAACTCGCAACAAGGTGATGCTGTGTGTGTGGTGGGATTGGAAGGGCATTATTCATTATGAGCTGTTACCACCAGGCAGGACCATCGATTCTGAACTCTACTGCGAACAACTGATGAGATTAAAGCAAGAAGTTGAGAGAAAGCGGCCGGAATTAATCAACAGAAGGGGTGTGGTTTTTCATCATGATAACGCTAGACCTCACACATCTTTAGCCACTCAGCAAAAATTAAGAGAGTTTGGCTGGGAGGTGTTAATGCATCCGCCGTATAGTCCTGACCTTGCACCTTCAGATTTCCACCTGTTTCGGTCTCTTCAGAATTCTTTAGGCAGTGTCAGGTTAACATCACGAGAGGACTGCCAAAACCACTTGTCGCGGTATTTTGACCAGAAGTCCCAAAATTTCTATAGCAATGGGATCATGTCCCTACCTACAAGATGGCAAAAAGTTATCGAACAAAATGGTACCTACATGCTGAAAAATGGGCTTTTCCCATAAAAACGATGATGATGATTGAAAATAGCTCAGGATTATTTCGAATACGAGTATCTTCCGGTCATAATGGACGTGCTGAGGGTATATGCATTAATTCAACATTCATATTTATCAACTATTTTCAATACGAAAGATTAATAGATTACTATACTTACTGCAAAAGCGATATGTAGAGACTCACTGCCCACAAGGCAGTGCTGAGTATCTCAAGCTTGTCTGCCAAGTCTGGGTTTAACTTTAGGATGCCCACTTCGTAAAGCCAGCAAGCTTTCTCAACCGGCAAGAACGCTTGATCCACAATATTGGCTGTCACCCCCAATATGGCGGCTATAGTTGTGGTCTCCTGAAAAATATTATTGTACACAGTTGCACAGTTGGTTGTTCTATTGTATTCAGGTTTAGTTATAAACTAAGCATAATAGTAGCTAATCTTATGATTGAGTTTGACTGGTTACTGCAGACTGAGACAATATACCTATATGGACACACAGTGCCTTAGCAATTCATTAAAGTATATTGTAATCATACCAATTATTAATAAATCAAACAAACAACGCCCCAAAATTTTAAATCATGAATAAAAATTAGTTTAGAACATTCATTTAGCAGATAATTTTTTTACTAGTAAGTGGAAGAAATATATCATGTTATAAGATAACTATTAATACTGTCTAATCTGTCTGTCTAAAGCTTTTAATTCTAGTCACTAAGTAGCAATTTGTTATTTCTTGGTTTATAATGAAATTAAAATATATAATGTAGAATAAATAATAGGTAAAAAAGATTTCAAAAAATTATATCCAATGCAATACAAACTATCATTGGCAGAGTTCTCATTATTAAGAGGCCATTCATAAAAGGATAGAATCTACACTGGCTTCTGTTTTTGCATCAGAAGATATTAGGAGCACAATGACTTATAGTTTGATGGGGGAATCGAACCTGCCAGCATCTAATCTAATTGCAGATGACGCTGCTTCTATTCCCGCATAATGATTAATTTATCGAACTTATTCTAACCACAATTTCCTGTGTAATAATTTATAGTAATGTTCAAATAAATATTAAAATAATATTTTCAGTAATAATATTACTATGTTTTTACATACATGTCTTCCCAATCCATAGTTGTATGTGTGTCTGATCATAGGAATATCATCAAACAATCGCAACATCAGCCGAGCTCCAGATAGCCGTGAGCCAGCTGCCTGCCATCCTTTGTCATTTTGCAAGCATCCATATAACTTGAAGGCATAGCACGCTAAACGAACTACCTGAAAAACATGATACAACTATAGTGCTTGTACATAGGGGCAAAATTATTTATTTTATTTTATTAGGAACAAAAATTCAGAACAGATTTTTTCAACATAGTACTTATATAATATAAAAATCTGCTTTGTTTAAATACTAGTAAGTACTTGTGGTGAAAGATTGTGGAGGAAAAAAAGATATGGAAATATCTACCTAACAAACAGAAACAGAAATTGTTTGTGTTCCTATAAGGATCCCAAAAGGTCGCATGAAATAAAAGTATACTATTATTTGGGTATAATAGAAAAGGTAAGTATGTTATTAGAGGTATTTTCAATAATATTTAACATTTATATGAATTAAATTAATAATTTGATTGATAAAACTATGATTAATTGTACCTTTAATTTTTACATTTACTTTACAACCTAGTAATAGATAGTACTAACTTATGTTATGAATTAATAAATATTAAAGCACTTCCTTACAAATATTCTACTTGGAGACTGGTTTCAATGTAGAAATAACTATACTTTTTAAATTTCAAGGTTGCAATATTTCCGCATAGTTTACCTTATCCCTGCCAGTGTAACTATCTAAAAGTTCACAAATATCTTCTGTTATTGATGACATGCCGAAAGACCACCAAGGTGTAAACCAGCCAACACTAAACAAACTTTGAGTACCGATGTCAAGTCAAATTGCAATACAATTGTTATCTTATCAATATATCACTTTTCGGCCACCTTCGCGACGTGCGACAGCGCAGATTTGTGCGCGATATCTACGTACTACATTTCTCCAATCTCCAGAAAACCTTGATTTCGAAATATGAGCAAGCAAGCAAGTTTATTATTTTGATAACCAGCTGACAATGACATAACACGACTATGATTTCAACTAAATAACAGTAAAAAGGAACGCATGAAAAAGAAAATACTTAATTCTATTTGTTAAAAAATAAAATTCTAATAAAGTTTAAATCAAATAATTTTCAATAAATTATGCGTTAAATTACGTTGAATACAAAACATTTTAAATAGTTCTTTTAGTATTTATTTAATACGTTTTTATGAAATGGCTGTATGATTCAGGATCAAACAGAAAAGAAAAAATGCCAACAGTCATTGTCAGTGTCAAGTTGTCAATTTGACGTTTTCAGTTTAGTAAAAAAGGTTCAAAACCCAAAAACATACTTTTAATTTATTTACATTTTAAAAATGTCGTAAATAATAGTTTGTTGTTTTAAATAACTTTGCCCTCTTGTTCAAACATAATAGTGCAAAATGAAGTCCTTTAAAATTGATGATATACCAGAATTTTCAAATAAAGACAGAATAGTTGTTGTGGGTGTTATTGGGAAGTCACCATACCGGTACCCAAACAAAACAACCCCACTTTTATCTTCAGTGGATAGCGAAGAGGTATACAATAAATATATATTCTAAATTGTAATATGGCACTACTCCTGGCAAATTTGATATCTCCACGATAGCACGTTGCCATTCTTAAAAGAATAACAGGAAGACTATCTTATATTTATAAAGAAATATACTTTAAGATTTTCATAAATCTAATAATTTACTTACCTACTGTGTTCTGTTTAGATTATGCAGACTTAATTAAATAGCATTAATTAATAATCATTTGTCTGCACAAATATTACTACTAAATTTGTTTATTTTTGTACTAACTAACTTCTGAACTTATGTTTATTACGTTATGTTTATAACGTAGAACACAAAACAAAGTTTGTTCTGTATTTTAAGGACATTACAGAGGCTTACATGAATTACAGTTATTATAGTAAATTAATGAATCTGTCATAAATTGTAATTTATTGTAAAAAAAATTATAACTATAAATCTTTGTGTTATAACAGTTTGTACTTTGTATGTTAACTGAAATTTATAATATATATTTTTAACAGTATCATATAATTTACAGAATGGCATTGAGTGCCAGTGGGATGAAAGGCGAGGTGTACTCTACCTTCATGCAGTAACATATCTCGACACAAAGCAGCTTGTTAAAGTCGCTGCTGATCTCAACGAAGAGTCCAAGAGCACGGAAAAAGATGCTGATGCCTCTCACTGGCTGGTGGCATCTGGCGAACTAGCCGCTGATTCCTGTCGTACGATTGCACTGCTGTTTCATCTCTGTCATATTGTTGTATTGTCCCATCCAACACCTGTGTTTGACTTGGGCTACCTGCAACTGTTCAAAGCTATAGATGCTTACAGGTAATTAGTCAATTCAAATATTGAAAAATGGTCTGTTCCAATCTAATTTAATGAAAAAATTACATTCTGTAACTTAAAGAGGTTGATGTAATTTAATTTAGTAATTTTACCATAAAAAAGGTCTTGAAAGGATTATTTGTCTTATGGACAAGTTGGATTGGTCTTCTAAGCTGGCTTGGGAGCGAACAAATAACATAGAATAGGCCAGCCCCAACTCATCCCATGGGTGTCGTAAAAGTCGACTAAGGGAGATAGCCCGGTGTAATAAGCACCTTGGGGCACCCAAATGGTAGATGGCAAATCACCAACAACAGCATACCCAAAGAGGGTTAGAGTCAGGCAGGTGGCCAGCTGTAAAACCTAAGCCAAAACTTTGAGCAGTATGGATTGGAATGTTGTCATTCCAATCACTCTCTCCGTTCATCAGTCTCTCGACATGGTCCGTTCCGTCTCTTTTCTATACATTCATTCATCACTAGCACCTTTACGGTATAATGGATGATATGAATCGAAAGGGAGTGGATGGCTTGATGACGTCTGACCGATATGAATGGAAGAGGATACATACTGCTCCGACCCCAGATAGACTGGGAACAGGGCAGGGAGAAGAAGAAGAAGAGTATAATTTAAGGATTGTCTTGATCGTTCTATAGGAACGAGCTGTCCAGCCGAGCGTCGTCCGCCGTGTCCGGCCTGGGCGGCGCGTGGCAGGCGCACGGGCGCCAGTGCTGCCCCCGGCTGGTGTTCCACTGCCGCCGGGCGCCCGCGCCCCTGCGCCGCGCCCCCGCCGCCCTCAAGCGGCTGGAGCACTCGGTGGAGGACCAGCTCTACTTCATCCTGAGGAAGTCTCGCATCATCACCAATGTCTGGTATGTGGTAGTATGTTTTTGCTTGTACCCTTAGAGCCTGTTTCACAATCGACGGGTAAGTTCTGAATAGCTTACTTGGCAGATCATTTGACAGTTGTAATATGTAATTTGTCTATTCAGAAAATCACAAACAAAAACCGATTACATTACCTGTTGATTGTGAAACAGATATGTTACTCTATAATATAGATAATGTGGCCTGCGCTTTGTTATCGACGGTCGTAAACATTGTCAGAAAATACAAAACAAATTCGTAACTAGCAGGTCTAAACAACAGAAACTGAAACACAATTGAATTGAAACACAACCTTTTATCCCTGAAGCGTTAGACGGAGGTGTATATAACCAGTAATAGGGGGCGAGGATATTTTTATATTATTATTTTGCTTGATCATATCAGAAATTATGAGATCCGTAGGAAAACTAAGGCTACCGACACAGCCCGAAGATTTGCGGTTGTTGCGGCGTCCAGCCTCCATGGTTGAATCTATGGCCGGCGACTTGACAAGACATAGCACTGACTGACGGGACTAAGAAAAAAAAGACTGTTTTTGACTACGACTCGACCAAGACTGTGTGATCCGATGAAAATAGTGTTTTTATTCAAATAATCCCTCTCTGACGACAAGACCGAACAAAGTGGTCCTTCGAGTTGACAGAACCGGCAGATGGTGGTGACGAGAAGCTTAGCTCGAGCAATGACATCGAAGAGTGCAACCGCTGACCTAGATGGACATGACGGACAGTCCGCCCGGGCCAGTCGGCCGACCTCGCCTAGCCCCTCGAATCGTTCTGCCACAAGCTCCGCTTCGACAGTCAAACGACAGAAGATTCTTAGACTACAGTTAGAAGCAGCGGAGCAGCGTGCCCAAATAGAGAGACAGCTGTTAGCTGAAAAATTAGCAATTGAGACCCAAGCTGTAGAGGAGGAGTCAGACGACGACATAAAGCATCCTATTGGTTCACGCACTCACTCCTGTGCATCACTCCTCCGGACGCAAAACGCAAGTAACAATCATACCAATCTGGATTCTAACAAACAAAATTATCAGCAGTATAGTCATATTCACCCTTCTGTACCACAAGACATACCCTCGCAATCACTAGAACATCATATGACAAAGTTCCTGGCCCGCCAGACAAGTGCAAAGGAATTGCCACAGTTTTCCGGAGACCCGGAAGAATGGGCTCTGTTTTACCACACATTCACCAGTACAACCAAATTATGCGGCTATAGCGACGACGAGAATATAGCGCGGCTCTCACGTTGCCTAAAAGGACGTGCTCGTGATGCAGTCTCTGCCCTGCTGGTGAGTTCTTCAAATCTAAAAACTATCATCGAAACATTAAAATTGCGTTTTGGCCGACCAGAATACATTATTGAAATAATGGTAAACAAAATTCGTAGTATGAAAGACATACGTCATGACGACATCAATCAAATAATAGAGTTTGCCACACACGTACAGAATGTCGTTGCGATAATGAAAGTGACCGAAGAAGTCGGACATCTCTCGAACCCGACACTGATTAGAGAGATTATTAACAAATTACCGTCGACATTAAAATATCAATGGAGTTTCCATATTTCGAGCTTGTTGATTAAAAATGTTACACTGAATGACGTCTCTGAGTGGTTAATGATGGTGGCCAATGCAGTCTCGCATATCTCTCCGATGACGACGAAGGTGGACAACCAGACTGTAAGAATGCAACCAACGCGACCCGACCGACACTGGAGATCTGTCATGTCGATAACACCTACTTCAACGTCTACATGTTTACTATGCAACGACGGACATAAAATACACGATTGTGACGACTTCAAGCGTATGACGATAGATGACCGTTGGAAGCTAGTCACAGACAAGAAATTATGCTTCTCATGTTTATCGGAGCGACACCAATTGAAAGCCTGCAAAAAGAAGTATAAGTGTGGTGTTACGAACTGTACAAGAGCACATCACACCCTTCTTCACGCCGAGCCTCGCATGCAGACCGACGATATCGAGCATGCGGTAGCCCATGCCGCACCTGCTAGCAAAGACAAATCGCAGGTTTTGTTGAAAGTCGTACCGGTAGTGGTATGTGGGGAAAAACAAAACGTGAACACATTTGCGCTTCTAGACGAAGGAGCAGCGGTGACTCTGGTGGACTCTTCGCTGCTTGACCGCGCCGGCGTGACAGGACCTACGGCTCCGCTTCGACTCCGCGGTGCATCTGGAATGATGACCTCTGAACCGGACTCTAAAATAGTTTCGTTTGCAATAAAAGGTGTACGCGGGAATAATGTATATAATGTAAATAGTGCTAGAAGTGTGAATTGTTTAAAATTGTCTGTAAATAGTTTTGATTATAAAAAATATGTAAATAAATTTCCGTACTTGACTGACTATTTACATGACTTTGACGTACGACCAGACAAAATTGAGTTACTGATTGGACAAGACAACATCGAGTTAATAGTAACTAGACAAATTGTACATATTGACAAAAATGGCCCTATGATTTCCAGAACCAATCTGGGGTATGTTGCTCATGGGAACATGACCTTAGGTGGTGTACCGAGCGACACAGCGCTGCTACATCTGTGTGCCTGTGACGAGCTGTTGGACATGGTAAGGCAGTCTTTCTCCACAGATGCATTCGGCGTCAAGGCTGCACTCGACACTCCTCGTTCCCGGGAGGATCAGCTAGCGCTGGATATTATGGACCGGACAACGCGACTTCTTCCTGAAGGCAGATATGAGACGGGGCTGCTATGGAAGTCGGACGACTTGACGCTTCCAGACAGCCTGCCACAAGCTACTAAGCGGTTCAAGAACACTCAGCTGAAGATGCGCAAGTCCGAAGACTTCGCCTCAAAATATAGGGAACGATTTCTAGACAACATAGCCAAAGGATACGTCTCAAAGTTGCAGCAAAAAGACGCGGCTCTTAGGACGAAGAAGAGCTGGTGGCTGCCGCATTTTGCCGTATACAACCCTAATAAGCCGAAATTGCGCCTTGTCTTAGACTGTGCAGCGAAGTCAGAAGGAAAGTCACTTAATGATTTCTTATTGACGGGGCCTGACCTACTGACATCGCTGCCAGGCGTACTTTTGGGTTTCCGTATAGGTAGGGTTGCAGTGACAGGTGACATTCAGGAAATGTTTCACAGGGTAATCATCAGACCTGAAGACAGACAAGCCCAACGTCTCCTGTGGGAAGATGGTGAGTATGTTATGAACGTCATGACGTTCGGTGCCGTGTGCTCTCCATCCTCCTCACAGTACGTCAAGAACTTGAACGCGCGAAGGTATGAGACTAGTCATCCTCATGCCTGCCGAGCGATTGTCGACCATCATTACGTCGATGATTTTATCTACTCGCTGAATGACGAGGATGAACTTATACAGCTTGTCAATGACGTCATCACCATTCATGGCTCGGGTGGGTTTTTTATCCGGAATTTCGTGTCCAACTCCAAACGACTTCTTACCCACATCTCTGAAGATCGACTGTCCTCATCAGGCATGAAGGTGATAAGTGACGACAAGGATCAAGTAGAAGAGAGGGTCCTAGGTGTAAGGTGGAACCCTGATGGAGACTACTTCGGGTTTCGGCTCAACTTCATCAACATCTCCGAAGAGCTGAAATCGGGAAAGAGGCCAACGAAGCGGGAGGTTTTGAAGGTCGTGATGTCCGTCTTCGACCCATTAGGTTTTCTGCTTTACATCTGTGTAAAAGGCCGTATCCTCCTTCAAAACATCTGGCGCAGTAAAATTGGTTGGGACGACGAAATCGGAGCCAATGACTACGTCAAATGGCAGACATGGCTGACTGATTTGAACACCGCGAACGAAATAAAGGTACCCCGATGGATACTGACTACCGAACATGACGGCGTCTCCGAGATGCATGTGTTTTGCGACGCCAGTTCCCAAGCGTTTGCTAGTGTTGCCTACATACGATCGCGGAAGAACAACGGAACATGGCACGTTGCGTTTTTGATGGCAAGAGCAAGAGTTGCACCTCTGAAGTCGATGAGTGTCTCCCGGCTTGAACTGCAAGCGGCGCTGATGGGTGCAAGACTACTACACACTCTCCAGAAGTATGTGACCTGTCCATGTTCTAAGGCAACTTTGTGGTCAGACTCCAGGACCGTACTGAGCTGGTTGAGATCGGACTCTGGCAGATTCAGACCTTTTGTAGCACACAGAGTTAGTGAGGCGTCAGAGCTAACTACAGTCGACCAGTGGAGATGGATCCCTACGCACCTCAACGTTGCAGATGACGCGACTAGGGACACCACCATAATTGAAAGTACGAGGTGGATTAATGGACCGGGCTTTTTGACAAAACCTGACGCTTGTTGGCCTAAGGACCTTGGAAATATCATCGACGTTGCTCTAGATCCAGACGACACCGAGGTTAAGACGGTCTTTCTTCTTACGGATCATCCGACAACTGTGCTACCTGACGACAGCAGGTTCTCCAAGTACTGGCGCCTAATTCGGAGCACGGCTTGGTTCCGACGCGGTGTGAATAATTTCAAGCGTAAGAAGGCCGACTGGATTACGACAGAGTTATCCGCGGAGGAGCTGAGGGACGCGGAGGTTCTGTGGATTAGGGAGAGCCAGCGTAGGACCTTTGCCACGGATACTGACGCTATAAGGAGACTGGGATGTGTTAGCGCGTCTAGTCCGCTGCGCCAATTAACGCCATTTTTAGACTCACGTGACCTCCTCCGGGTTGGAGGGAGGATTGGTGCAGCAAACGTAGACAACGACGTTAAACATCCGCTTATTCTCGACCCAAAGGACACCTATGTCAAATTACTTCTGATGCGGCATCATGAAGATTCCCTGCATGTAGGCCGTGAGCGGGTTCTTAACGAGTTACGCAGACGATTTTGGGTCCTTAACGGACGTACCGCCGTAAAGAAGACGTGGAACGACTGCCAGACCTGCAAGAATGCCCGAGCCAGGTCTTCGCCCCCCCTGATGGGGCAACTTCCCGAATTCAGACTCCAAGGAGGACAGCGACCGTTCAGTGCCACAGGACTCAACTATTTCGGCCCTGTGACAGTGAAGGTCGGACGGAGACATGAAAAACGTTGGGGGGCTCTGTACACATGTCTGACAGTTCGTGCCGTCTACGTCGACCTCGTGAGCGACCTGACGACCACCTCTGTCATTTTAAGTTTACGACGCTTCATAGCGAGACGTGGGTGTCCGTCTACGATCTACAGTGACAACGCGACGACGTTCCACGGAGCTGACCGCGAGCTGAAATCCTCAGTGGAAGCGATTGACCGCGAGCAATTGCTACAATTCGGGAGTGTCCGGAATATTGACTGGAAGTTTATCCCTCCGAATGCCCCGCACATGGGGGGCTGTTGGGAGCGACTAATAAGGAGTATCAAAACTGCCTTACGCGTCACTTTAAAAGAAAGGACGCCTAACGAACAGACGCTAACGACCTTACTTGCGGAGGCAGAGAACTTTGTCAATAGCCGCCCGCTGACCTACGTACCGATTGACAATGACGACGACCTGCCTTTAACTCCAAATGACTTTTTGATGACTGGGACAATTTTGACTGACCGATCATTTGGACAGTTCGCTGACGGTGACTTGCTACGTCGCTCCTGGCGGGAGTCTCAAAGACTTGCTGACCTTTTATGGAAGCGCTGGGTGAAAGAATATTTGCCCACCCTGACAAGACGGACCAAGTGGTTTAGAAACACGGGCACGCCCTTAGCTGTTGGAGACGTCGTTGTGGTGGCGGATGACCAGCTACCGAGGGGGCAGTGGCCGCGGGGACGTATTGTCAGGGTGCACCCAGGCAGAGACGGCCAGGTGCGCGTAGCTGACGTGCAAACAGGACAGGGACTTTACAAACGGCCAGCGACTAAGCTGTGCAGGCTGGACGTCGGCTCCTCAACTTGAGTATCAGCCTTCTGATACTGGGGGTGGGAATGTTGCGGCGTCCAGCCTCCATGGTTGAATCTATGGCCGGCGACTTGACAAGACATAGCACTGACTGACGGGACTAAGAAAAAAAAGACTGTTTTTGACTACGACTCGACCAAGACTGTGTGATCCGATGAAAATAGTGTTTTTATTCAAATAATCCCTCTCTGACGACAAGACCGAACAGCGGTCCTTAATTGGCAGTGGGCAGGGCATATTGCGACGAGGACTGCGGCCGTTGGGGTGGAAAGGTCCTCTAATAATTTAATGGCGTTGGTCCCCCACAAGGTGGACCGAAACAAGACCGACTTAAAGTCCTTTGTTTTGTCCAACCGGTCCTTCTGGTAAAATAAATCCAATTTTCACTTCTCATACTATGAAAGGGCTTATTTGTGCAGGATATAGGCTGCACAAAATTGAATTTTGTGCTCTAGAGCATTAACGTATCTACTCATAAATGTATCCATATTAAAGCAAAGAAAATAAGCCATGCAGCCAAACACAATAACAAGTTAAGAGATAGAATTTGTTTTTTTATAATATTTACTTTAATTTATTTGCCTTATGTTTTTTTTTTTACTCACGCTTATCATCTAGCCCAAAGTAAGTAGCCTAAGCACTTGTGTTATGGATACTAGATGACGGACATATTTTTATATAATTATGTATATAAATGTTGAAAATATACTACATAAACATATACACAACCATGACTCGGAAACAAACATTTGTGGTCATCACAAAGTTTACCAGGATTCGAACCCGGGACCTCTGGGCCAATACCCAGCAATCTGAGCATTCGACCAAGGCGGCCGTCTATTTTTTGTTTTTTTTATGTGTTTTTTTTAACACATAATAGATATTAAAATTTAAATTCAATTACGGTAGGTTATTTAATTATTATAAGAAAATTATTATTAAAAAATAATTTAATACTAGGCTGTTTAGATCTGCAGCCCAAGCCTAATATCAATGGTAAAAATATTTTCCTTCAATATTCAAAACTGTACTAATTTTAGTTTGAATTTTAAGAAATGTTATGATAAATCACTGTGAAAAAAGTGAAAAAGTGAAAAGCAGAGTTTCTAACTCGTCCACAAAACGATTTACATCCTCGACATTACTATCAGCCCTCGCCTTCGGCTCGGGCTGCTAAAAGTCTCGGAAAAAATGATTCGTTTTGTGCACTTGATGGAAAATCTACTATTATTTATAAATATAATATAATAATATGTTTTTGTATTACAGTGCCAAATCACTGTTCGCCATACCGAAGAACCAGGAGTTCGTGTACATAAACACCGAGGAGGGTGGCGGTGCCCGCGACGTAAGCAGTCTGGTCAGGGAGCTCGCGCGGCGGTGCGCCGGCAGCCGACCCCCGGGGTCCGTCGCGGGTGCCACTCACCCTCCTGGCCTGGTACCTACCGGGGTAGACCAGGGTGCGGCCACTGGCACAGCCACTCGGCCTACGTTCTCTCAATTCCTGCGCACTCACATCGATTTGGCTTTCGCCGAGGGATTTGACGATAACGTCGGCAAATACGCCATGACTACGTCGTTCTTCGAGGTTGGTGATCTGATTAGTTCTAAAAAAATGGTCATAAATTTTTTCGAGTTATTTAGGAGTTGGCGAGCACAGTGCCATAGCGCGTTTGGCCACGATAAGTAGTAAAAAGTTGTTGCAGTGTTGTGACGGTAACTAATGCGTAGGTTCCACGCATGTCATCAAATAAATCTTAATATTAATTTATAGTCTTTATAGGGCAGTATAAAATGATTGCCACTATAAGTTGAATCTTAGCGGTTAAAATAAGGGTTATAACCAATGAAAAGAATTGCATGCATTACCGCATAAATGGTTAGCGGCCGTTTTGAAGCCGCTGGATGCGGGCAGCGCAGGACCGATCGGTGTGTAGCATGGACGTATTATTAATATATCAGGACTGAGCACTGTCAAAATAGTGTTATAGTAAAACAAAACATGTGTACGACATAAGGTTTACTTTGGAAAACAAATTATATCAGAGGAAAAACGAGCCGAGTGAGATAGCCAGAGTGGAGTTCTCTGTCCCTTTTTCGCAATTGCCCCCCAACAAAAGTTGACATGACAATTAGAAGACGACGAAGGAAGAGGACGAACAACCCTATTGGAAGAGGACGAACAACCCCACTTCTATACATCTCACTCGGCTCTCGGCTCGTATTTTCAGCTCTAGTGCTCAGTCCTGTTTTTATACTACGTCCATGGTGTGGAGATCCTTGGGGGAAGCCTATGCCCAACAGTCTCTCAGCCGAGTGACTGTTTTGTTCTGGCTTTGTAGTTGCCGAGCGCGTCTTCGTGGCGGAGCGCGGCGCAGGCCCTAGCCCCGCTGTACCTTGAGGAGTACGAGGGCGAAGCCCCCAGTCCACTCTTCGACGCGCTCGCGACCGATGTCCGCTTCTCACAGGCCCGATGCGCCAAGGTAATCAAGTGATTTTTTATACATTAACATTTATTTATTTAATAATTTATTGTACACAAATAATAAACCAAGGAGCAGCTTACATTCATATAAAATAGCACAAAAGGTGAAGCTTATTTCTAAAGAAATCTCCAATGAAAGGTAATACACTGAGAAACGTGGATAACACGTGCACTGTAATTTTTAAAATAACATAAATAATAGAAACATTGTTACAACATTTTTATCTTCTTCTTCGTCCTGCCCTGTACCCAGTTATTCTGAGGTAGGCGCAGTGTGTTTCCTCGTCCATTTTATCGGTCAGACGTCTTCTAGACATCCACTACATTTAAATTCATATTATTCATCACAGCGGAAAGGTGCTAGTGGTGAATTAATGTATACAAAAGAGACGGAAAGGACCATGTCGAAAGACCTTTGAATGGAGAGAGTGATTCGGATGACAACATTCCAATCCATATTGCTCAAGGTTTTGGCTAAGATTTTACAGCCGGTCGCCTGCCTGACACCGGCCCTCTTGGGGTATTCATACATACATAAAATAACGCTCCATAGATAATGTAATAGAAGAAAATTTATCGATATCTATTTTATTTTTGGCAGGTGTTGCCAATAGCTCAGGCCTCGTATTCCGAAGGCCTGCCACCCCACTACTCCAGCCAGCATCATGCTCATAAGGTCTGTTGATTTATATCTCTTATCTTTTAAACTCACACATAAAATATAAAACTTATCCAAAGTAACCGCTCAAGCTATACTAAGTAAAGTCATCACAAAAACATTTGTCCCCACCAGGATTCGAACAATCAGTCACTTAAATAAGGAGGTAGGTATGTATATTATCCTGCATCAGGGCGGTCGGCCTGGAATAGCACAAATTAAGCAATGTTGTCAAAGGCCAGTCATTAGATGGGTGACCTAAAAAAATTCTCGTAAATGCCTGCATGCTTCGGAAAACACGTTAAACCGTTCGCTTTGGCTGCATATGCGTCGTTAACACATTATTTACGTATGTGTAGAAACGAACGAATAGTTAGTACGAAATGTACTAACTACTATAGCTAAAAATAGAAAATCATAACCAATCTTAGGTGAGAGGTGCTGTATGCTAAAATACAGGTTTACCTAGTTCGGCAGCAGATGCTAAATTTCAAATGGTGTAATTAGCATTAATGTTCTTGCTTTTAGTACCTTATGTAAATCTTTTTAAGTGAAAATAAAAATTATTATTAATTATTATTACGAATGAAGTAATTTACCCCATAAAGTATAAAATGGTTTCGCGACACAACAGTTCCAAAAAGGCTGACAGAGCACGCGTTCCGTGTTCAGGAGAGTGTGGCCAGACTTACAGATCACCCGTTCCGTGTACAGGAGAGTGTGGCCAGGCTTACATATCTCCCGTCCTGTGTACAGGAGAGTGTGGCCAGGCTTACACATCACCCGTTCTGTGTACAGGAGAGTGTGGCCCTGGGCGTGCTAGAATCGATGGCCCGCGGCCCTTTGGCAGGTGGGGCGAGGGCCCGCTTGCAGGCGGCCTGCCGCGCCGCGCACCGGGCGCGGTCCCTTTGCGAAGCGCCCTCGCTCACGGGGCACCCTTGCGTGCTGCCCGAGCAGTAAGTTTTTTTTGAGATCAGCATTTTGGTTCCAAACTAACCAAGGGAATCCAAATTGGACTGGAGTGGTGGGTAGTGGCTCATTCTCCGTATATTTATCCATTCATAGGGAAGGCCTGTGCATTTTATCAGCTAATCAAAATCACCACTATACTATAGAAACTGTCACGTGGTTACGAAATCGTGACGTCACGCAGACCCCACAGCTGTTTCGGCCACCAAAATCTGAAGTTTTTACAAAAATAAAATTTATTTTGTGTAAAGTGGACACGTGACAACGTGGTGTAAGTTTTTAACAGACTTTTTTTGTGTCAAAATTATAAGGATGGCAAACTCGCTCCTCCCCTCATCACCCGCCCCCGCTAACATCTAGAGTGCCTCGTCCCCGCCACCGTCTCAGGAGGGTCGCTCACCAACTTGTGGGACTATAGTCATGATGCCTTATTCGACTGTTTGCCTTGTTTTTTTTTTGTACGTTTCAAAATGTCTATTATTGTGTTATGTTATGCAGCGACAGCAGCAAGGAGCACTCGTCGGGCGTGCGCTACGTGTGCGCGTGCAACTGCGGGCGCAGCCGCGGCGCGCGCGACGACGCGTACTCGGTGCGGCGCGCCAACCACGCGCTGTACGCGCACGCCGCCACGGACTGCGCGCACTGCGGGTCGCTGCAGGCCGTGGAGCTGCCCGTCTTCACCCCTTCCACGCCCACATACAGGTGACTAACCGTCTCCCCCTCTTGCGCCAACCACGCGCTATACGCGCACGCCGCCACGGACTGCGCGCACTGCGGGTCGCTGCAGGCCGTGGAGCTGCCCGTCTTCACCCCCTCCACGCCCACATACAGGTGACTAACCGCCTCCCCCTCTTGCGCCAACCACGCGCTATACGCGCACGCCGCCACGGACTGCGCGCACTGCGGGTCGCTGCAGGCCGTGGAGCTGCCCGTCTTCACCCCCTCCGAGCCCACATACAGTTAGCATACACTTGCCTGCCCTACCACAACCACTCTCCGTCTCCCCCTTCTTATCTCCCTATTACACCTCGCCCCTCAACCTCAACCAACCATCCACCTCGTCCTTCAACCATCCACCGCCTCCACCCATCCAGCCTGCCCTCACCCCCAACTAGCCTCGCGGATCATGCAAAAATGCAAATAGGCGTGACTTAAGTATGTACTATCAACGGCACAATATCTTCAATTCTTCATAAACCATAACTTGTTTGAATTTTAAGCAAATTTGACATTTAGACCTACCGTTGACTGTAATTATGTATGTAGCGTGGTATCTATAACCAGCCGTCTTTATCGTAGGGCCGCCTCAGTGAAAGGAGGTTCCAGCCAAGAGGCCGACGAGAAGCGGCGCTCGCAGGACCACGAGGCGGAGGCCGAGGCGGAGGCGGAGGCCGAGGCGGAGCCCGCGCCCTGGTCCGTGGGCGACGCGCTCTCGCCGGGCTCCGCGCACGACGACGCGTCGCCCGCGTCCGACGGGTACGTCGTGCCGGTCAGGGGGGACGCACACTCAGGTAGGGTGTTTTGTACCATGTGAGAAAATAGTACATTATATACCGAGGGCGAAAATACAAGGAATGACTCGGATCGCAACTAATTCATAAATATGGGATCAAAGGACTTAGCCAAGTGGCTTTCCTATTCGAACGCATAGAAAAAAATGTATAAAACTGACGTGTAATACGTCAGTTTCAGAGAAAACAAAACGTCATTTTCATACTTTTGTATTCTATGCGTTCGAATAGAGAGTCATTTAACTGGGCCCGCTGGGGCCTTATTTTTTTATCGCCCGAGGTAAGACCAACTTAATCTCGATGCGGAAGTAGAACCCTTGTTCTCAGCAATCCGGGCAGGTGCCTATACCACTGGGCTCCCCACTCGATTCTCGCATAGGCTACCTGTAATACTAGCTGCATATATTTTCTAGCCACAATCTATAACTTCTTACATACATAAATTGAAGGGATAGGCATAGGTTTTAACCGCCTCCGTGGCCTAGTGGTTCGCCTACATCTCCAGGGGAGTACAAATTTGTACTCTGTTTGGTTGGTGGTAGGACTTTTATCAAGTCTGCCTGGCTAGCTACCACCATCCTATCAAAATCTGTCGCCATAATAATAACGTTAACAGCATTGTGGTGTTCCGAAAATCTGTGATAAGATAGCCAGGCGCTCTGTGGTTGAGCCAGTGCCCGCGCCCGATAGATGGCACTATAGTCCGGCAAGTTCGTGCGCGACCCTCCTGCGGTACGAGACGGTGGCGGGGACGGGGCATTGCAGATGCCAGCGGGGCGGGCGATGCGGGGAGGAGGGAAAACTCGCCCCTAGAAAAGCTGCCCGCATCAGCCATTGTCGGACTATAGGCTCGCCTAGTGCCATCTATCGGACGCGTGAAGCCACAGCTTTCCATGTATAAAGTTGCCGCCTCACAGATAAGACAGTCAGCCGGCAGCCGTCGACCACCGAGTACCTGCCGGGCATGCTGCACCTGGGCAGCCCGGCGGGCCTGCTGCCCGCGTTCCCCTCGTGAGCCTGGTGTGCCTGGGCGCGTCCTCGCTGTACTCGCACAGCGCGGCCTGCCCGAGCACCTGCAGCCGGGCTTCCTGCCGCACACCAACTACCTGCTGCCGTGGACTGCGCCGTCAGGTGGGCCGCATTTTAATTATTTTTACCAGCAAACTTTACAGTAACGCCTTAGAATAAGTAAGCAGATTTTGGATTTTATTAAGTACATACATACATACATAATTCACGCCTATATCCCCAAAGGGGTAGGCAGAGGTAAACTAGCACCCACGTTTCGCCAATTATGTTAGGTCCCATGTAATAGGTGGCGAGCCTATTGCCATTTATCGGGCACAAAAATAATCATACCAGATATGAATAAATTTGACGGCCGCCTTGGTCGAACGCTCAGATCGCTGGGTATTGGCCAAGAGGTCCCGGGTTCGAATCCTGGTAGGTGCAAACTTTATGATG
>OZ008339.1:1616713-1643053 GCA_963931975.1 Cataclysta lemnata
GTTTGTAACAGGTACCCGTATTGCACCCACAGGCATTGGCCACGTGCTATGGCTACTCACGCTGCGGCCACAGGTACTGGCAGCTCGTTCTGGGTACTCCCGGTTCGCCCACACGTAGAGTTCACTCCACAAAACAAGTCCCTCCAATAACATTTATTTCGCTCTTATTGCAAGGACTTAAGGTTTAAGCCAAGGGACGTCTTTCGTGGTGTGAATTCTACTGGCCACTTACATTGCGACGCAGGTATTGGCCGTCTCACGATGCAGTATAGATATAAACACAATCCGTAAGGAAGTCCAGAGGACGTTAACAGACTATAACGACTTAGGCTTCACAGTAGGGTTAATTCTGACATGATTCTTTAAACTTAAAACTAAATTCAATATCAGTCTCTCCTCTTCATTCTGTATTGAGAATGAAAAAGAAACACTTGTCAAATTGATCTTAGGTTTAGAGAACCACTGTCAGAATCTACCCTACTGTCACATAACATAATATGTCATGTCAGCCACATCGTTTACCTGTCCTGTTCCCAAGTTATATGTTTATGTTTCCTCTTCCGTTCATATCGATCAGACGTCATCTAACCATACTCTCCCTTTTCATTCATGTCATTCACTCCGGAAAGGTTCTAGTAATTAATTGTACAGAAAAATGTCGAGAGAGAGACCAATGAACGCGATTAGAACGCGAAGAGAACGATTGAAAAAACCATTGGCCACGGAAACTGCTTTAGGCGTAGGTTCTAGTATTTTATAGTGTATTCTCTTACTCCCTTCTTCTGTTTCTCTATTCTTCACTTTCTTTAACTGAAGATTGACTAGGGACTATATGATATAGCGAATATTTTTTAAATGTCCAGGCGCAGCCGGTGCCTGGTGGGCCGATCTTCGTCCCAGTACCAGCGGGCAGCCCGCCACTCAAACTGTCTCCAGCAGCCTACTGGATTCTCCGTCTTCCTCGCGTCTTCGC
The DNA here is from genome assembly GCA_963931975.1 of Cataclysta lemnata. NCBI lineage: Eukaryota > Metazoa > Arthropoda > Insecta > Lepidoptera > Crambidae > Cataclysta > Cataclysta lemnata. Next base: position 1,617,687 of record OZ008339.1, read on the forward strand.
CGATGAGCGCGGAGAGATAAGACCTCGCCCCAACGCACCAGGGGCGTTGTTAGCGCCCATCTTCGGCTTACAGGACTGAGGGCGGTTGTCTACCGCCCACTGGTCTCAGCGCTATCTCCCAAGACCTGAATGGCTGGGCGATCTAACCAAAGACCTGTAAGCTTGAGCTGGATTGCCGGTTGAGTGCGGCTTTGACGACATTTCTGATAGTTCGAGACGGACAGAACCTATACGTTATGTCCCTTTAGACAAGTGATCAATTTATTCGAACGAATAGAACACAAACGTATGAAATTTATGTGTTGCAGAAAAACAACATGGCGACTGTCGTGTCAAATGTAAGAGTTGTCAAAAATTGGCATTTGTTCGATATAAACGTTGTATCGTTTGCTACTTTGCTAGCCAAGGCGCTCATTACTTACATGGTTGGGCGATCTTTTCGAAGACCTGTAAGCTTGAGCTAGATTGCCGAATACCAGGGTTGAGTGCGGTTTTAACGTCGTCATTCTACATTTCTGATTAAAATCTATTCGTTCTAGAGTATTTAATAAAGATGCCATTTTACGCCCATGAGGATTAAATGTGAGCATCACATATCGACGTCATAGAGATCGACACATAATCATCTACGTCTTAGGAGAATAAACGTGACCTTATACGTCTTGGAAAATGGAATGGAACACCTACGTCCTAGAGGGCAGAATGTGATGGCCTCTATATCAGAATGATACCTACGTGTGCATTTGTGTCATAGACCACAAATTATCAAATTCAAATGTTTTATTGCATACTATAATTGTTACATTAGTTCTTAAATGGTTACATTATAGGCACAATTATGGACCCTGATGGGCACAGCAATATAAAGAAGCTGAGGACGAATAGTACGCCTTAGAGAACTGATCGGGACCATGTATTTCCGGATATGATTAGAATAAAAGTTAAGAATGATGTAGATCATCACAGCTATTATCATATTGTAATTTGCAGTTTTTATGATGCAATCGCATCATAAAAATATTCTCAACACACAAGCATACTTAGTAGCCCTAGCTTGTAAGATTTTAATTTTTTTATTGTTCACCGTAATCCAGTTATATCTAAATTTTGGTTGAGTCATCTTGTTTAAAATAAAATGACAAATTTTAATGGCTATCGTCATTCAGTATTCTTTAATTATAGCTTGACATTGACATAATTATATTAAACACAGTTTCCTGTGTTGAGCCTTAATTATAATGTTCGCTTTACGTTGCAACAATCATCCTTATCTTGATGTGAATAATGAAAATTATATATCTGTAGAATTTGACACTGATATGAATTGCGTAAAGTTTATGAAAACTTAACAGTTCGCGGTAATCTAATGTGTTATTGTAAACTGTATAATATTCTTCCAGAATTATTATATTATTAAGTAGATACATATATTCTTCCATCCATATTGATTGCCTTTACATCTTAGTTAGGTAGTGGGGATGTATATAATAAATTATAAGAGACGTTTTCAATGCCTTTGAATATACATAGTAATATTTCGCTTATTTGCTTCAATAACATGACAAATCCAATAATTGTGTTGTACAAGATAACACGTTATTAAAGCAAAGAGGCGATTTGTAATATTATAGTCGCCTTAAAAGAAATTGTAATTTTATTTAGCACATAAGATATAAATTTACCAAATCGCCAAAATTAGATTTGAAAACCTGATCTACCTAGAATTATGTCATAGTGTATATAACGTGTGAATTAAATATGCAGCGATATGAATATACAACGAGATTCATAAATACCCAAAAATAGAAATACTAAAAATAATTATTGTTGAAGTTACAATACAACCCTATTTTGATAAAACAAAACACCAAACAGCCGCGTGGTGACGGCAGAGTAGACTACAATTGTCACCACCCCAAATCTCTCCCGTGGGTGTCGTACAAGGCGACTAAGGATAAATCAGTGATGAGAAATGGGCAGCAGCGAGCAGCGTTCCACTTATACCACCTTGAAATTTACTGCGACTTTTGTGCCCGATAAATGGCAATAGGCTCGCCACCTATTACATGGAACCTAGCATAATTGGCGAGACGTGGGTGATAGTTCACCTCTGCCTATCCCTTCGGGGATATGGGCGTGATTTATGTATGTATGCAAAACACCAAACAACGCTGCTGATGTCCCTAGAGAGAAAAACAAGATTCATAGAACTAATAGTATAAAAAATAGTTTATAACAAAGAACACAAATTACAAAGAATAGCCTAAGCCAATTCACTATAAATTGATAATTTCTTTTTTTTATTGGGTATTTGTGTACTACACGAATAATTTATAACTTTTTATTAGTTGTAAACCAAATCTGAAAATGTCAACTATATGTTATGAAAGTAGTTATACAATATAAATTTAGTTTTATTATTGTTAGAAATTATATTTCGACCCATTCGAATAGGTCGAAGAGAAGGAAATTGTATTACTTTCTAAGTTATCCTCTACCTATATGGTAGGAATATTAGTTTTTATCCTAACGTTGAATAAAACATTTTAATTACCAAAATTGACTTTTAAACATTATTTATTTTAATCCTGTTACAAATTATTTTTGTGAGCAAATGCTGCGAACTACGTGATGATAATAGGAAATTTTATGTTTTTATACTCAGTATGTTCATTTTCTCACTAAAATTGCCTGGATAATCGAAGAATATTAAATATGAAAATACGAACATATTATTTTAAAAGGCTTCTTTAATGAAACTAAAAAAAAATGGAATTGAATACATTTTCTACGGAAAAATTACAGATTTCCACTTTACAGATTTAAATATATAATCCTTAAGAACAGGAAAATTAGTTTCCTGTTCCCAAGAAAATTTAAAATCAAAATGAAAACTTTTATTTCTACAAAGTATTTACCAGACGTGAAAGTTAGATAAAGAATGTCACTTCCGGTGGAAGTATTGAATTTCGCTTCGACGTACGCATGCGCCCTCTACTCACAGACAGAACCTTTACCCAATACGCGGGAAAACATGTCTTTTTTTGAGGTATTTCGTAAATTAAACAAGAAATTTATTCTTAATATTATAATAAAATAAAATAGCAGTTTATTAATATCAAATACCGGTGAATTTCTTCATAATTAGTAAAATGAACTTGAAAGTAATTGTTTTGTAAACTTTCCGTGCTCTTGTCTATGGCCGCCGTAGGAAGGGGATGAGGGTGGGGGTATACTCGGCTTCGTGCGTCGTGTCCCGTGTGGCCGCATTCAGTCTGCTTTGCGCCTCTGCCGCGCGGACAACCAAGAGGAGGACCCCGGCCAACTGCCAACAGAAAAAGATCGCAACTTTAGAAACTTTGGCGGCACTTATGCCGCTTTTGCAGCAGGTAAGTACTTATTGATTTCTGAAGTAATTTTTCGTCACGCTTTGGTAATATCTAATGGTTTTTAAAATATTTGTTAGATAAATAATAATTACAGGATTGGGAAAAGAAATTTAATTGTTTAATCATAACTTCACCTGCCCTAAAGGCTACGTCTGGCTTGTCGCTGGACATTTTCGTGCTAACATTAGTAGGGTAGAATGAAAAAAAATACTACCATAGAAATAGTTCTACGGCTACAACGGACCGTCTAAATCTCTGATTCGGATCGGATTTAGTGCGTAAGCGCTCTCATAAGTTACAGATTTTGCTTAGAATGTGACACAAACATTAGTAGCGTAGTATCGAAAAAAATTTCAACTGACCGTTATATGTAGGGTAGGAATTAAAACTACCCACATTCAATTTGTTTTTGTTTTATAGGAGAGCAGCCGCGGTTGCGGCAGCTCTAACGAGAACCGACGTTCTCTCGCAGACTTCCTCGGCTTGGATGCTTCGCCGCTGCGAGAGCCAGCCCCGGTGGCAGCGAATAATCATCGCGCCAATGTAAGTGTTTTATATACATCCATACGCGCAGGTGTCCTAAGCTAACTTTAATTTACTTAAAAGTTAACTCTTATATCACGAGCATTGTTTTTTTTCCACTTGTCGAGCTCAATTTTGCCGGGTTAATATCTAATATATTAAAACGTCGTTTCGCTGTTCGTTATCCAACTCCTCCGAAGCGGCTGGACTGATTTCAATGATTTTTTTTTATATTTGGTAAGTCTGAGAACAGGTCGTATGCGGTTTTTATACCCCTAGGTGGTAAGGGCAAACGTTTGCAGGGTCACCTAGTTTAAGGGCCTGTTTCACAATCGGCAAGTTCGATGTAGCTTACTTGGCAGTTCAATTGACACATATTTCATATTACAACTGATAAAAACAATCGTCTGCGAAGTAAGCTACTTAGAACTTGTCGATTGTGAAACAGGCCCTTATTGTAACAAACTTGTTACTTTTAACACGTTGGGCGCCAACTGTGCGCAAGCTTTTTGTTTTGATTTCTTCGCTCGTTGGCTAGTTATTTCTTTATTTTAAACTTCAACCCCGTTTTTAGCTGCATTGTTTTTTGTTAACCTTATTGTAACGTGAATTGGGTAGTTGGTTCGACGTTAAGTTGGTATCAAAGAAAGCGTTTCGTTCAAATGTTGCAGAGCCTTCAGTTTGTAAATCAAAAGTTAAGTGCAGTTGGAGGCTTTATTGTCCGTTCATAGCGAAGCATACGACATCCGGTTTGATGGCAGTTAATGTGGGCAGTGGTTGGTGCCAGCGCGGTGTAATACGCGCATCGTGCCAACTAACCGCCCGTTGTGGCGCTTCACTGAACTTGCATTAGCTTCTGCCCGCTTCGGGCTTGTTCAAACTTGTACACGCTTAAATGTATCCGACTTCGGATAAGCCGAGATGTTTGGGTCTCGGAATGCTCTTTTACTGTAACTGCTTTTGGCTACCACTGTGCAGTTGGTTTTAAAATGCCTTTTTTTTCGTAGTACCCTCCATATATTATTAGATTTTAAATCTGTCTACCCTACTAAAAAAAATTGCATTATCCTAACTGAAAGTTTTAGTTGTGAACTTGGTTAATTGTAAATATTCAAGTATGACTATTATATAATATAATATTGGGTTTTAAATCTTTCTTCCCCCTAAAATTTTTAAATTGAAAAAAGTCTCAAAAAATTGCTTTTTCTGACGGAACTTATTTTTACATTCATTTCAAAATCCTATGGCAGTTGATAATTGTAGATAGTAGTAGTTTATAGGTGTTTTTCAAAGCAAGGCAAATTACACCGTCTTCCTCTTCTCGAATATAACAAGACGTTCTAGCATCCCATGCGTTTTTCAAAACAAGCAAGGCAAATTATATCGTCTTGAATGACCGCGTCGCCCCTTGCAAGACAATAAACGACTCTATTCGAAATTAACTTTAAAAATATTGCGATATTAATGGCGGCAATAAATACCGCCTCCCCTTGCCAAGAGAGCGACCCTTAAACTCGCGAGATCTCCGAAATCCCAAACAATGTACAGAATAAGTATGCAATCGCGCACTTGGCAGGCGTCTGGCCGCGTATTGTAGGCTATTGGCAGGCGACTGGCAATTTAATATTATTTGTGTAGGCTCATGCCAAAGTCTGTAGGTATGTAGCTGGCTTAATCGGGCGGGGCGGCCCGCGACCCGGAAAACCATCTTCGTTATGGACGCCGCTCTTTCGTGCCTCTTGGCTTTGAACAGATCAGCGAGTTTGATCGCACTCTTATCTGTGCGGGGCGGATTGTTGGATCGCCGGTGGTACGCTGCCAAATCGTACATTTGAACCTTGTCATAGCGGGAAATTATTTCTGGACATTTCAGTTTTGTGTAAAGTTAACCGGCAGTATTTCGCAGCTTGGTTCAACGATGCTTAGTTTTGCTAGAATTGATAGTTGGGCCATTGCTACGTCGGTCGGACGATTTTCTTTCCATTCAGTTTAGTAGTTTCGGGCTTATCCGACCGGTAACAGTTTTGAAAGGTGATCTATATTATATCTGATAGTGAGGGTACTTCAAAATTTTTATTCTTCGAACCTGGGGGCCTACCGCCTGACTCGATTGCTGATGATAGCTTTAAAGCAATGCATTGCTTACGGCTATCAATTTAGCTAGCAATCATCTTGAATGTTTAGGTGGTACAGATTTTCTTCCAAATTCATACAAAATCATTCGGTGATCATTCGTTCAAAGCTATCGCTGATATTTTAGGTACATTTGGAGCGAAATTACAGCATGACGTCATAAACTAGCTTTTGCTTTAGCAATCTAGTTTGGCGATAGGCCCCCTGATGATTATTTTTTCAATTACTAATTCAGCAATAGCAGACATAATATTTAAGCAGGTACACTGTATAATTATAATTAATAAGCTTAGCCTGAGATTTCCTCAACATTATCATCATCATCACTTGAATTTCCCAAACCGCATGGGTGCTCTTGTGGTGGCTTATGGCCTATTCTTTTTATTTTTCATTCAAATGGAAGGCCTGATTGAATAATTATAGTTTCTCAAAGTACCTAACGAAGTTTCCCAATTTTTTTCGAAATGTCTTACATTTTTTACTATAATTAACAGATAATGCGTTCCATATCACATCGCGCATCTAAACAGCTGACTTACCCCTAACTCCATATTAATTGTTCTAAATCTCAGGTTTCCAAATAGAATGGCGTTAGTCATTCGTCTGACTCATTAATAGCGATCTATGCGCGTATGTGTAGTGTTGTGGTGGCAAGTTCTACGTAAGTTGTCGCTAAAAATAATATTTACGTGCGTAAGTCGTGGCTGTGTATTCGGCATAGGTGTTTTACTAGTGATGTGCCGGTTGTCCTTATTCGACGAAAAATCGATATATGTATCCGTATGTTACTTTGGGGTTGGTCTTGAACGGGTCTTTCGAAATGAAATTTATATGAATGTTTATTTATGGGTGAAGTCCATAATAGTGTTATATAATTAAAATATTAACAAATAACTTATTCGCCTACACACTGACACACATACATGATCCAAAATAAAAGTCGGAATAGTTTCGATTTTTTGTCTTGAAGCGAGAATCGTACCCGCGTCCTTTGCAATCCGGTCAGAATCTTATAACACTCTGTCACGTTAGTTAACTTGCTCCTAGCCTAGGGTTATAGGTTATAGGCATCATCAGTCCGGATTTGATTCCCGCATAAAGATTATTTTTGAAATTGACTGATAGAAATATTCGTGGGTGCTAGTTCACCTCTGCCTACCCCTTCGGGATATAGGCGTGATTTATGTATATACATTACCTTTTTTCTTGTAATGTAAAATAAATTAAAATCTTAAAAGCATTAACAACTTATTTGACATGTATAATTGCGCTTATTTCTGGTAGATGACGTGAAAATTGCTTGCTCTACATAAATTTACTATAAATTCTATCGTTATAATCATATAACACCTGACTGAAATCATTTAATACATAATTATAATAAGCTGGACAGAAAAGTCTTCTTCGTATCTGTATCCAAATTTATAGTGATCCGGCACATCACTAGTATCTACACCCACCTTTTGTTTGTTGGGTACTACACTGTGATAGGCGAGACGCAATCTATATTTAGAAGGATGTAGATTCAGGAGGGCTATTGATAAATAATGGGGAATGGGAATTATAACAATGGATCGCAATATCACGTATAAGATTGAATTTGTTTTTTTCAGCACTATTTTTCCTTGGTGGTCTTGTACCTACAAAATTAACAGCAGAGATTGGGGTGGTGACGATTGTATTCTGCTCTACCGTCGCCATACGACAATGTTTCCTTTGTTTGAAAGTTTGTACAAGTAGCCATTGCCTAACGTATTCTTTTTATAGAACCTTCGATAGCTGAAAAAGTTTCGCAGCCGCTAGACTTACTTGCTATTATTAGTTCTGTTGAAGTTTATTTTTTACTGGCTTCGAAGCTAACTTTTTTAACAGGCTTAAAAATAAGGGGTGTCTCAATTCGAATGTTTTTTTAATTATTTTGTTTTTTATAAGATTTCGTACACTCATAGTTGCCCAAATAGCATAACCATTTGTTATTAATACTAGACGACTGACAAATTTAAATAGGTATACCTAAGAATCTATATACTTAAGAATTATATGCCTCAAAAACCTAAGGCAGAACCTAGAGCAGTATGGATTGTAATATTGACATCCCCAATCACCGATTTCGATCTATGTTTCGGACATCTCCCCCTCGGCGCTAACCCTGGCGTAAGCTGGGAGGCCCTGGGGAGAGACTGGTGAATTGCCGCGAGGCAGATCCCAGACTTTCCCCTCTTACAGGGCTAGGAGGAACACCGGAGTGGTTTAGTGGGTATCTGGACTGGCGTGTGTGGGAGTCCCACACACGCCAGTCGCCTAGCTAGCGGCTGGTATGGTGCTTCAAAGCATTCCACTCCGAAAAAAAAAAAATATATATGGTGGCATTGTATAGTGAAATTTAGTGGAGTAAGTGTAGCAATGTGGTGACTGCATAGCAGAAGAATACAATTGTCACCACCCCCATCTCTCCCCTAGGTGTCGTAAAAGGAGACTAAGGGTAAAGACAGCAATGAGTAATGGGCAGCAGCATTCCTTTTATACCACCTAGCAATATATTGGGATTTGTGCCCGATAGATGGCAATAAATAGGCTCGCCACCTATTACATGGGACCTAGCATAATTGGCGAGACGTGGGTGCTAGTTCACCTCTGCCTATATCCCTTCGGGGATATAGGCGTGATTTGTGAATGAATGAAGTAGAGTACGTGTTGACGCAGGACGGGAGCCAGGGCAGCGACTGCGACTGGCGCTGGGACGAGCCGGGCAGCCCCGAGGTGGCGCACACGCCCCGCGCCCTAGTCCCGCCCGGCTGCTTCCCACCGAGGCATCCGCGCGCTTTTACAAGCTACAGGTAACTCTCTTTTATAACCTCCTCAGTGGTCAAGTGGTTAGCGTACTGGAATCGAGATCCAGAGGTCCCTGGCTCGATCCCCAGAGTACAAATTTGCACTGTTTGGTTGCTGGTAAGACTTTATCAAGTCCGCCTGTGTGTGTCCGCCAGTTTATCGTCATAATAATAATGTTAACATTGTGTTCCAACACTAAACACTAAGATAGCCAGCCCCTCTGTGGTTGAGGGTTCCTCTGTGGCGATCTTCGGCCTTTATCGTCACTCTCCATCAGGTGAGATAAAGGCCAAAAGCTTCCATCTAGCATTACACTGTAAAACAAAAGTATGCAATGGCTACCTACCTACGGTTTGGAAGACAGATTTTTTTTTAATATTTCGCCACCATAGTGAAATTTAAGAATACTAACGGCAGCCTCGCCACCTATTACATGGGGCCTATCATAATTGGCGAAACGTGGGTGCTAGTTTCACCTCTGCCTACCAAGAGGTAGAGGGATATAGGCGTGATTTATGTATGTATGCTAACGGCAGAGACGCCCTTTTTACTTTTGGGTCGAATTTTGGAGGACCTTTGGGCACTGAACCATTAAGGCTTAGGATTCCCCAAAGATCTCTAAACCGATCAGTCCTGCGCGCTAAAAATACTCAGGCCTGATGGCAATATTAAAAAGCGATACCCGATGTTTATTTACTAAATGTTTAGCGATTGCATTTTTAAGTTTGCTCAATTTCCTTATGACCCCCGAATACAGAAACGCAAATCAAATTTGGGGCATTGCTTAAAAAGTTAAGTGGACATTACCTGTCAGAATTTGTATTGAAAAACTTCAATTTCGACAACATTTAAATGTTAAGCAAGACTCAAACTTTGATTAGCGTTTCTGTATTCGGGGGTTAATCTTTAAAACCGATCGCGATCGCACTTAAAAGATGTTTGATTTTCATCATGTGCATGTAAAGTATAAATAAATTGGTACTTAATGTCAGCATCTTTAGCAAGTTTAAAAGCCTGTTTCGGGAGCTGAAAATGTTATTATAAAGGTGATTCCGAGTAGCGCAAGTGTACTCTAACGTGCTACTAATTGGCGTAAGTGAAATTTAGTGAATTCCGTGTCGTTGCAGCGAAAGAGCCCGGCCCGGCAACTGGCCTGAGGAAAATGTCTCCGGCCAGGGCATTACCGACCTTGTCGCCTCGCTGGTAAGTGCAGTTTTGATTGATTACCGTCTAAGACTAGACCAGCTACTATCGAACATAAGGAATTTCTTTGAACTTCCCTGTCGCGTTATTAATTTCATATATTACGTGTTGGACGTCTGGTAACTTGGTGGAGATTTGTACTGCACACAATGTGGTAATAATATATGAAAGCGGATTATAATTGACAAGAATATTATATAGATTTGTGTTCTTCTTATGTAAAATTGTCTTATTTTAGAAAATTTAGGTGTTGTAAATGTTTTAACATTTATACATAAACTAGACTTCTAAATATAAATTAATATAAACCGGTATTCTTCTTAAAGTAGATATAGGGTTTCGGTTCAAGTAGATATAATTTTTCTTTTGAAAGGGCGGTAATTTAATACAATTTTTATTCAGACATATTTTCTTTCAAATAACTTCCAAAAAAAATTTTTTTGATTTTAATAACAATTTTTTTAAGTTTGGTACTGTTCGGTTGGCGAAAACTGTAGCAAGTATCCGTGGCGAGATAATTGTGTTCTAACCGGCATTGTGCAGCGGGCGTTAAGCAATTGGTTGTTCCAGAAGGCCCTGGCGATGCCGGCGTCGAGCGCCCGATCCGCGCAGCTGCAGGTGCGATTGAGCTTCGCAGACCCGACGCCGACGCCTGCGCCGACACCGGCGCCGGACTCCCACGCGCTCACCAGGCGCGCCTCCTTCTGTAAGCCACTGCACATCTTTTTTGTATCCGCGATCATTCAAAAAATACTGACGATTTCTAGGAGATTAATTCAATGTTATGAGTACGGATAACCATGATTAAGGGCCGATTTCACCGCAGAATCAAACGCGATCAGTTGAAGTTGTACTTTGTTTATGCTCTAAACTGAGTTCCGCTACATAGGTTGCATTAATCAAAACCAAGTTTTATTAAACTTAGTTTCAATGAGAGTCGGTGAAATCGGCCCTAAGTCATTAAAACCGCAAATAATATGTCAGTACTATAAAACTGGAGGCTGATAGAACACGAATTAGGTGTACATAAAATATCCTTCGACATTGATGACGAGTGTACCTATGTATGTTTGTGTGTAAAGAGGTCCAATCAACGACCCTAGTTCCTTTAGAGCAGGGTTTCTTAAACTTTTTGCAGTCACGGACTACTTTCACGATTTAAATAATTCCACGGCCCTGTCTCGAAAACTGTCGATACACTTTCCAAGTAAAAATTTCTACAAACTGACCTACTGTGGGGACCCCTGATATACATGCTACGGACCCGTACGGGGTCCGTGGACCCCACTTTAAGAAACTCTGTATTAGAGCATTGATTCCCAACAGCCAACAGCCCCCGTATTATGTAAACCGATTTCTGTTGCTTTAGTCTACCCGTATTGCTTCTCACTCGTTAGAACAACAGCAAAGTGTGATAGTGACGGTACGAGAGTTGCTCATCGCTGTCCTTAGTCACCTTGTACGATACCCCCAGGGGAGATGGGGGTGGTGACAATTGGATTCTGCTCTGCCGATAATACTTCTGTTTGTATTAAATAATGCCAATATTTAAGCCAATTTAAACAAACTGTAGTATTATTAATAACAGTAGTATTAATAACGCCGTATGGCGACGGCAGATTAGAATACAATTGTCACCACCCAAATATCTCCCGTGGGTGTCGTACAAGGCGACTAAGGATAAATCAGTGCTGAGGAATGGGCAGCAGCAGCGTTCCTCTTACACCTACCACCTAGCAAAGTACTGCGACTTTTGTGCCCGATAAATGGCAATAGGCTCGCCACTTATTACATGGGACTTGACATAGTTGGCGAAACGTGGGTGCTAGTTCACCTCTGCCTAACCCTTCGGGGATATAGGCGTGATTTATGTATGTATGTACGCTGGACTGAAGGTTGTCCAACATATATACATACATAAATCACGCCTATATTTGTTGAATATAAAAAATTGTCATTTTGATTATCGCCATCTTAGCACTGGCACTGGTATACGAAGGTGAATGTCCACGGAACTAATATTAGAGATGCATTTGTAATGTCAAATGCAAGCAACAAACAAACATCAAATTTAATACCCATGCCGCTCGAGGAGCCCTTCAAATCTGCACAAGATAAATTTGCCATTTTAGTAGAAGTATTCAGTCCAACTTACTTGTATAATAGAGGTCAGTGATGGTAAGACCCCAAAGGAGTGCCTGCACACAACGGAATAATAAATATATTCCGTTGAGTGTTCCGTTGTGTTGTGGTCTGAGGCGGGGCTGCTGCTGATGATGATGATGATGATGATGGTGATGATGATGATGATGATGATGATTGTGTCCAGGCGGCGCGGAGCCGGCGGAGGAGCTGGCGCTGGGCTTCGGCGAGGTGGCCCGCTGGAGCGGCAGCCTGCCGTCCCGCGGCGTGGACCCCGGCGGCGGGTTCTCGCCCAAGGTGTTCCTGGGCGGTTTGCCCTACGACATCTCGGAGCACGCGCTCATGCACACGCTGCGCCAGTTCCAGCCGGTGCGGTAAGTGGCGCCGCTACCCTACTTGTATCTCTGAACTCTATACACACTGATGCCCCACCCATTGTAGCAAGGGACAAAATGTAAACTATCTGGAATGATCTACGAAATACACTTAAAAACAAGAAACGTGTATTCTGAAATACATCGTCAATTATAGACAAATAAATCATAATAATTTTTGTATTTTATATTGAAAGACTCGTCAAAATTTTTTACGTTGTCTCATGCTATAATTGATGGAGAATGGGGTTAATGTTTCTAAACCGATAAAATGGACATTTTTTTTCTATAATGAAGTGGTAAATGAGTTTAGAAAAAACATCTTTATAAAACATATTCATCCGTACCCTTATTTATTAAAATTTTTAGTCTATTGATTGGACTTAATGTATTGCTTATTATACTTGCTTGTAGTACATTGCTTGATGTAGGTATTTTAAGCAATGTTTTGTTTTTTATTTACGTAAGCATCACTATGTTTAGATGCAATAGACTATAAAAATTGTAATACTTTTTTAGTCTATGCTCTAAGTACGCACTGATGTGAGTACGCCCAAGTGAGTGTTAAAAGCGACCCATTACGGTTGCAGCGTGGAGTGGCCCGGGCGTGAAGGCGCGGGCGGGGCGGGCGGGCCGCGCGGCTTCGCGTACGTGACATTGGAGAGCGAGCGCCGCGTGCGAGCGCTGCTGGCCGCGTCGCGACGCGACGGCAACGACTGGTACTACCGCGTCGCGTCGAGGCGCGTGCGCACCAAGGACGTAAGTCGCCTGTACTCTATTCCGTGGTTGTAGGCATTTACATAGATGCGAATCGTGTAGATCTATTACAAATAATGTCATCTATGTAAACCATGGTTGTTGCAAATAAATACTATTCTATTCTACCGGCACATAATGTTGAACCAAAATGACTGACGTCTGCGCAGGCATAATTGAAGGAAAAGTGTCTGAACTAAATTTTGAACGCGCAGAAACTGGTATCTCTATCCCTACGTTGCTATGGCTCCAGACACACGTCGCACCTCGTACAAAATACAGAACCTCTATTAATACTCGAAAACTTTTTACTATAGGTCAACTTATGTGCCGGGTATATTGTACGTCACGCCATTCTCCCACAGGGGTAGAGGCAGAAAATACTTCTTTCCACTTGCTGCGATCCTTGCATACTTTATCTAATCTCATTTAACATGTTTTCAATCTCCTTTTTTAATAGTTTTGATTTCTATTTTTAGCTTTCTGAATCGTCAAACACGCGCCCAAAATTAAATTGTTTCTAAAGCTTATAAAAGCAAATATTTTTTTGAAAATATCATTAAGTACTCCATATATAATCGTAAAACAGGGTACATTCTAATCTGATTACCGTCCGATTGCCTAACATGTAACTAAAATGCTACAAGAAAATGTCGGCCCAGGTCCAGGTGATCCCGTGGGCGGTGTCCGACTCCAACTGGGTGAGCGGGGGCTCCGCCCGCCTGGAGCCCGCGCGCACCGTGTTCGTGGGCGCGCTGCACGGCATGCTCAGCGCCTCCGCGCTCGCCTACATCATGAACGAGCTCTTCTCGGGGGTGGTTTATGCGGGTGAGCGTTGTTTCTCTTCTCTTTACTGTTCAAGGGAGACTAATGTACAGTGGTCGGACGAAACACATTAAGCTAATATCTATACCCCATTCACTTGGGCTTGAGACAAAATGTAAACTATCTTGATGTGCCTTTTAATATAAAATGTGTAACACAAATATTTCAAAGCAGCTATCTGTTTTATTTGTCTATAATTGATGATATATTTAAGAATACATGGTTCTCGTTTCTAAGAGCATTTTGTAGATAAAGAAACATGTTTATATTTTGTCTAAAGTCAATGTGAATGGGGTATATATGGTGTATAGGTAGCAGACTTTCAACTTCGCCGCCAAGTATTCTCGCAATCCAGACTACCCAAAACTGTCATTTCTTCAATTGATTGTCAACCAACTTATTGGTAGTAAACAGCGAAGGCGATTGAGAAAATTTTTCATTTTATGGTAACGTGCTGGTAACATGCTGAGCTCACGTCTAATAGAGGAGAGTGGAAGACGTGTTGTGCCGACCGTACTTAGGGTAGGATAAGAGCAGGTAGATAGAGTGTACGAAAATGTCAAATTAACTCTAACAACATTGTGCCTGACGTCGCTGTAGTTGAGGTTGACAATCGAATAAGCAGTGCTGCCGTTAAATTTATCTTATAAATTCCTAGACACAATTTAATTGAATTCCTGCTACAGTACCAGTGTCGTTTTGAACACCGCTCATCTCTTTAAGTCGTTAATAACAAAAATCACAATTTAACTATATAGATGTGCAACAATGTTTCCAAGTTTTTTTATGGGTTGCGTCACTCGTGAGCTACTAATTCTAATAAATAATATGTATACCTACAGGTATCGACACCGACAAGAACAAGTATCCAATAGGCTCCGGCCGGGTGACGTTCAACAACGTCCGCTCTTACGTGCGAGCCATCTCCGCCGGCTACGTTGAGATCACCACAGACAAATTCACTAAAAAGGTAACCGTTTCAACCCACCTTTCAACCCTTCGAACGCAACTGTGTACAGGGAAATTTTTGTTCTGGCCATAGACCATGCGAGCGCACCAGAGTCTGATGGGTCACGCTTGTATTGGCTGGCGATTTCTTCTTTCTCATATCTTCATTCTTCTCTCTGTACCTTTATGTTGAATCTGTGTCGTTTTACGGTGTTCTTTAGGATTAATTTTTGTGTCTGTATGAATCGTTAAATTGCTAAAATCATTAAAATCGATCGTTAAAAGCTTAATTTGCTGGTATGTGGCCATTTGTAAATCTCTGCTAACTCTATCCTTCAGGGTTGGTGAATGCTTTGCGCCACTTTTTCAGGGTTTACGCTCCTACATTAAAAACGGTAGAGATTTGTATTAATTTCTTCAGTCCAGTATCAGAATGTGGTCAGTAATGTATGTAGATTGTGGACTCTAATACATCTAAATTCTTATTTGTAGACCAACTTAACAGACCACTTGCCATTGGTCAATATATTATTATCACATGTTATTTACATACATACATACATAATTCACGCCTATATCCCCGAAGGGGTAGGCAGAGGTGAACTAGCACCCACGCTTTGCCAATTATGCAAGGTCCCATGTAATAGGTGGCGAGCCTATTGCCATTTATCGGGCACAATTTGTTTACTCTAATCTTGAATGTTTCGTCTATTTCCAGATTCAAGTAGACCCATACTTGGAGGATTCAATGTGCTCCGTGTGCAACGTGCAACAAGGGCCCTACTTCTGTCGCGAGCCCATGTGCTTTAGGTAAGGTTTATTTTGAAATAAATTTAATTTTAAGTTTAAATTTTAGTGTTTACTCACAATAAATGTTAGTAGTGCTCTGAATACTATTACTTTAATATGACTTTGTTCTGTAATATAGTAAAATAGAATTTATTTTATACTGATTTGTTTAATTAACACGGAAGTTTTTTTTTTATATTTCAAATCACGTCTAAAAGTTACGAGTAAAAAGCTGAATTTGTAGTATCATACTTTACTACATACATACATACATACATAAATCACGCCCATATCCCCGAAGGGGTAGGCAGAGGTGAATTCTCACCCGCGTTTCGCCAATTATGTTAAGTCCCATGTAATAGGTGGCGAGCCTATTGCCATTTATCGGGCACATAAGTCGCAGTACATTGTCAGGACGGTAGTATAAGAGGAACGCTGCTGCCCATTCCTCATCACTGATTTATCCTTAGTCGCCTTGTACGACACCCACGGGAGAGATTTGGGATGGTGACAATTGTATTCTACTCTGCCGTCACCACACGGCTAACGTCATACTTTACTAGTTTTATAAATTCCAAGAATGGAAAAGAAAATGGAATGGAAATAAAATAGAGCCTCTTTTCTTTTACAAATACCTACATCATCATCACCATCACCAGCCCTTTTAATGACCCCACTGCTGGGGCATGGACCTCCCTCCCTTGTGGATGGAAAAGTATAGGGAGATTGGGCCTTAACCCACCACGCTGTCCCAGTGCTGGTTGGTGGGTATTAACGATTGCAGATGCAACCGGTACCAACATTTCTCAATCTCTCAAGTTTTCTCGGTACCAACAGCCTTCGGAAACACGGATGAATTCGAGATAATACATTTTTGGGCACTCGTCCAATGACCGGCCTTGGCGACATTGTTTAGTTTACACAATCGCAGGCCAAGCGCGCTATGCCACTGCTCTAGCGCTCCCCAATGCCTACATGTTCTAAGTTAAGAATTACCTCCACGAAAGAAGAGCGAAAATAATGTTATTGGAGGGGGACTTCTTTTGTGGAGCGAGCTCTAATTCTTTCGGTAAATATTGTCGTCTGAAGGGATAATCTTGAGTGACTTCTTGAAAGAAACTGCCCTGCTAGCATGACCACCGAAACACGATATGATATAGCCATTTATCGCGCTGAACAGTCAAAAATCATTGGATTTTACACTTAAATAAATCTGAATTAGATAATTGAATAAACCTTTAAGGCTATATCTTCAATATATAGCCATTAATCGATTTGAACTGTCAAAAATGCAATGATTTTTGTAAGTTCAAAACGATGAATGGCTACACCATATCGTGTTTCGATGGTCAGGCTACCTGGGCTGGTCTCGAAATGTGGTTGTTGGGTGCAGATACCTGTGCCGCTCGTGCTGGGTGTGGCAGCACACGAGCGCGGGCGAGGAGCACCGCCCGCTGATGCGCAGCTCCCGCTCGCCGCGCCCGCGCCTCGGCGACCACTACGCCGGCTTCCCGCTGCCCGCCGAAGGTACGGACTCGTGCGTCTGCTAGCGTCTCGCTTCACACCTGTGTAGTTACGTTAGTTGTTTCTCTTGTTGCTTGGAACTAAACGACCACGCTGATCTTGCTCGGGCGAGTACAGTCGATAAAGAGGCCAGCACATTATTAAAACGCGACGCGACGTGTGTGGAGTCGAATCAAATGTATTATCTTCTATGACCAGAATCACACTATGAACATGCGACACGACGCCGGATGTTCGGTGTCTACACGTAGTCTCGTCGCGTTTCAATAATGCGTGTTTCACCATAACTTGGACAATAAACCTTAATTATTCTCATAGGAAACAATGGTATTACGCTTCAAAAATGCAAGGCTAACAATGTAAAGTGACTTAAAGATAGAACCCCATGTTGGGCGCCGACTTAGCGTTACAATTATATAGTAATTGGTAAAGACACTTTACTCTTGATGTCCTTGAATTTATCGTATTCAAAATTCATTCATCAGTGTACTGTGGAATACAAAGTCTGATTCTGAGTAATGTTTCTTTGATAAATTTAGGTGTATTACCTGTAAATTTCCCTTTGCAATTGAGACACTGCATTCAGTGCCCATTGACAGGAATCCTTTATTTTCTCTATCAATATCAATTGGTCCTTTGAGCCACCTCTCCATTCATTGATTGTCCTTTCCGTTTCTCGATACTTTAAATTCATACCTCCATTTATAAATTTGACTTGCAAATTCTAATAAACCTTTTTTGGTTAGACGCAGGTAACAATGCTGGCACGCACGCGGGCACCCCGTCGCCGCCGAACAGCGCCACGAGCGGTGGCAGCGGCGCAAGCGCCCTGAGCGAATTCGAGCAAACCGCCGCCGCCGAAGAACCGGCCGCAGTCTGGCCGCAAGAGTGCCGCGCGACTGCCGTCGCGGCGTCGTCGAGCCGCTATTAAGTTGGGCGCTTGGCCACACGCTTCCTAGCTGATTCCCGTCGCCGGCTATAGATTTGAAATTCTTGTACAGATCACGTTCACTAAAAATATACATTACATTCGAGGGTAGTTGCATTTTAATGGCGATTTGTCGAGTTACTAAATAGGTCTTAAGATTATTGTGAATTTTTGAGACTATTTAAAAATCTTATTGCCCAATAAGATTCGGAAGTAGCCTTGAATATTTTAAATGTTATATAATTTGGCCCTCTGAAGGATGCCATTCAACTACTCCGTTTTACCCCGTTTATTTTACCGGTTAATCATTTTTAATATCTGCTTATTTGAGGTCAATCTGGTTCGAAATGAGTTCTTGTAGGGTAAGCAGTAAGAAACTTTGCTTTCTGATCATTTTAGCAAATCGAGCCAGATAACTTCTGCCCCTGCGCAATAACTAACATGTCGTTTATTTTTAAGACTAGTTTAAATTTACTTGACTCTGGATCATTCAAATCCACGTGGTCCTTTCTTTGAATAATATTGACTTTAACCAACTGTCCAGAGACAAGAGTAATAAACTTGGCCACATAATAGATTTGACGTCTTAAACATTCCAGCAGTGCATCTGTACAAGTTTGAATAATTATTGTTAACACTAAATTATTTTTGTATGCTGACCAAGGTTTTGGGAGAGTTGATCTGTTATTTTTAAATGTAGCGCGTTAAGAATAATTTTTGTAGAGGTTATCGGTAGAGGCGACGATGTAGCCACGGTCTGACATGGTGGTTTGTGTTGCTTAAATATCTTGGATTGGAGCGTTCGCGTAACATTAATTTATAATAAAACACTACGACAGAACGGCCATTAATTACTTTAATATATATTTTTCATTTTTTTTAGATTTATTTTTAGGTATAAGATGAAAATGTACTTGATATTGGTATTTTTTGCCCACAAATCTGAAAGTGTGGCACACGTATGTTATGATTAATCATATATCAATATGCATATTGCAATTTATCAGATTTTATAAGAGTTTTGTCGTACGCCTTCAGCGTAGATGTTGAATAGATGATTTTACATGTGCCTCAATTAGTTAGGTGATTTTTAATCGTATTTTACAGTGCCTAGTAGTCTGGCCCGTTAGGCAGTCCATTATTACGATAATTTTAAATGTTTTAAAAAGCTTTTAATGATCATGGTGATTTTTATAGAATTTTAGGGGTTTTCATGTAATATGAAATGTTGATTTTAACACCTAAATGCTTGTTTGATTTTATACATTATATTGTGAAATGTTATTGGAAAAATAAATTATCAAACTTGTGAAATTCTTTGATTTATCGTTAGTTTTCTATTCCTCAAAATGTATGACGAATTGCTAAACTTCTTATTAATGTCTGTGATGTGTACCTACATTCAGACCTTATCCATAAGTACGCGAAAGCGTTTCGCTCATTGCTAGGCAATGTAACAAAAAAATTTGTTGGACCAGAGGTCTAATCAAAACTGCAAAAATAATTCATGCGAAAAACTAATCTGTTACATTTTTGTTAGTAAACTAGGAACTTTAAAAAAAACTAAACCGGTATTAGTAAACCACTGCATGGTCCTTGGACTAGTAGTATTATCGCTACTAAAATCTACAAATCTATTTCATTTATCACACAATTATAAATCGCAAAATATTGATTTGAGAACCTTCAAACTGCGGAGGGTCCTGCTAGTAAGCTGTGAAGGTTTTTGAATAACTCCAAGGTATTATTTTACTTGTTTACATGTACAATGTAACTAAAACTTTCCTAGTCGGAAAGTTTGCCAAATAAGTTCCGTACAGCAAATTTTAAAAATAACCAAAGAAAGTACCATAAGCACTTGTGTTGTCGCAACTAAATATTTGGGATATACTACATAAGAATATAAACCATGAATCTGGAACAAATTTCTGTGATCATCACAAACTACCCCTACCAGGGGGCCTACCGCCTAACTCGATTGCTAAAGCAAAAGCTATAGTTTATGACGTCATGCAGTCATTTCGTACCTAAACTATCAGCGATAGCTTTGAACGAATGATCACCGAATGATTTTGTATGAATTTGGAAGAAAATCCGTATCGACTAAAAATTCAAGATGGTTGCTATCTAAATTGACAGCCGTAAGCAATGCATTGCTTTAAAGCTATCATCAGCAATTGAGTTAGGCGGTAGGCCCCCTGAAGAAGTTACACTCGAAATACTCGAATAAAACTCCTTTCGTTAAGAATCGCTCAGCGTAGCAGTAAATGCGACCTGCAAGCGCAGCGAAAGTGGCATGGCAAAGTACGGTGAGCATCAGAATCCAAATTTAGTTAGCGGAAAGGAAATTAGAGTTTGAAGAAAACAATAGTTTTGTATACAACAAATTTTTGTATGTCCCATACTGTTTCAAATATAAAACGTATCTTAAGATTACACACAATTGATACCTACCAAATAAATTGCCATGAACAAACCCTAATTTAACGACTCTCTTATACACTCTCTTTATATACACACTTATTATATACAAATATATAAAGGCATTTCTTGTGACAAACAATGCACGTGAATGAATATAGTCTTTGAGCATTAATTATTAGCCTTTAAGCGTCGACGATATAATATCGCGATAGAAGACAAGTGTTTATCTGTGACATAAGAGCGCTATTACAATATTCCAAAAATCGCAGTGCGTTCACGACCTTACATAAATACAATGTTTTTGAGTGTATTGAATCTTACCTCCTTATAACATAATGAGGACTTTATTATTGTACAAATCTTACATACACAAAAATACAGCTAGACATTTGATTAAACGCAAGATAAGTTAATGGGTAATATAATATTTCTTACATGTATAATCTAGCCCATAGTAACCAGCTTAAAAGCTAGCACTAAGGATCTACATTTTGAATATATATATATTAACAATATACTTCACAAACATTTACAATAACCATAAATCTACTCGAGAACAAATGTCAAAAAAGTTTATGACACCGACCAGTATTCGAACCCGGAACCTCTTGACTAAGAACCGGTTTTTTATATGCATAGTTAACTCGACTAATTGGTAAAATATGTTACTATTCTTTAAATATCAGATTGATATTTAACTATTCGTTACAATGTTAGTTACTAAATTGTCAAATCGACGGGTACAAAGTAAATAAAATCAACTACAAATCCACGATTATCTGTTTATTGCATTTCGTACTAATCAAACAAGGCTCCACAACCTGACATATTTTGTTTTGCAGATTTCACTTTATTTTAATAAATTTTCGAACGTATAAAAAGCTTCTTTACGCATGTTCTTGCACATAGTACGAAGTTAATGCGACCAAGTAACGTTGGTCGTTTCGACGCAGGTTTGCGAAGGCGGGCTCCGAGCGTACACAAAATGTCATCAGGCAGTTGATTCGCTTGTTACCAGCGCGCGTACATTTTAGGTTAAAAAAGTTTTTGTCTATAACGGCAACAATTTAGAGGTGTAATTTTAATCTCCATTTGCATTACTCCTTACTATTCTTAAAATGAATAAAGAACGACGCAATTTGTTAGTGCAATTGAGAGAACGAGAAAACAACTAGACATCAAGGAAACGGAAATGCTTTTAAAACTAACAAATAATAACCGTGACAAATACATACATAAATCACGCCTATGTCCCCGAAGGGATAGGCAGAGGTGAACTAGCACCCACGTTTCGCCAATTGACACTGAATCAGTACAATAAAGAAGATACAATTTTTACATGAAATTTAAAGTCCCGAGTATAAGCGACCAACTGGTAGTTAACTCCGATAGAATTTTATAAAATACGATGTTAAAACGGCTATCTGCAAAATCACGTAAATTATCAAAAAATCAGCTTAACCAACTTAATGTACAAATAAATAAGTGTATAAATAGATTATCATAAAAAATTCAGAAGTTTTGGTCCACTCATTAAGAAAATAACACACTTTTCCGATATTTTTGCTCTCCTGTAAAGTTGCTATTTAGCAGATGTCTCTTTTTACTTTGCACCCGTCGAAATATCAGTTTGTTATTGTTACTAATGGTTAAATATTAGTGTGATATTTAAAGATTAGTTACAATTTTTAGCAATTGGTTGAGTTAACTATGTGTTTATGTGCCAGTGAATCTGACAATTCCATCAAACCGGTCGTCAAATCAAATACATTTGAAATGTCAAGCAGTATTGCATACATAAGAGAAACAAAGTGGTTCTTAACTTAGTTTAGTATCATTTTTATTCCAACATTATAGTTAGAAAAATAACAATAATAATAATAATTTTCGAACTTTTTTAACCACTCTATTCTTAGTTTATTTATTCTAAGTATTGTTTTTTTTCACAATCACTAGCTACGACTGTCTGTGTTAGACCTAATTATTAGCTCTAGGCAACACGTTCAACTTAACAATAATTTCTGCGATTCATTTTAATAGTAAAGCTTTGGGCGCAGCCTTCGGGCGTCTACGGAGGCGTTCGGCAATCCTCGACTCCACTGAAGCCAACTGCTTCTCACTCTTGTCACAAATAGAGTCAGTATAATTACTAACTGCCGCACTCAGAGACGTCAATTAACTTTAATGAGTATTTATTGTCAAAAATGTTCATTCAAACCTAGACCATAGACCTAGTAAGAATAGCGACTAGTTTTGAATTGTCATTTTTTGACGTTAATTACTCATTAATGTTATTTGACGTCTCTGAGTGCGGCAGTAAGTATAACAGTCCCTCTTTAATTCAATGTTCAACAGCTAATACCTGAGGCCCTTCGGGTCCGATGTATTATTATGATTTATTAAAGGTCCTTTCTCACAGTCGGCACGGAGTATTTCACATCAACTTGTAGTTCCGCGCTATGTATTCCTTTATAGCGCGCGTAGTCTTCTCCGAGCGGCTGGTTTCCGTGGCATCCTGAATGAAAAAAAACGCATATTTTACTCTTATATTACAAATAATGTTATAAGAAAAAGTGTCTATCAGTCATTGGATGCGTGACAACTTGGTACCCCAGCAGTTAGGACATTAAAAGGCTGTTGATGATGATGTAAAATATAGTAGATTATATACCAAGGGCGATAACAATGACATAGATTGCAAGTATTTATCTTTCTTTTTTATTGCCCGATGTAAGATCATAGTTTTATGTCAGGCTCTGACCAAGATGTGGGACTATCCATACGCGTAGCGGGCGGAAAAGTCCACTTTATGATCAGAGGCCTTACCAACAACTCTAAACGCGCCTCAATTCCCATTTTTAAAGTGAGACTACGCTATATACATAATTATAATCTTCTATTGTATCTTTAGCTATAAAGAAGACTCTAGGAGACAACTAAGGAAAATCATCACAAGTTCCATGAAACAATGATGCTTCGTATTTGGAAGACGAATGACATTACCTCTAAGCTACATGTGAAACGTACTTATTGTAATGTTGTTTGTAGTTAGCTGAATAATAGTAGATTATATACCAAGGGCGGTAAAACAAAGAATGTCTCTGGTCGCAAGTATTTAACATACATACATACATAAATTACGCCTTTATCCCCGAAGGGGTAGGCAGAGGTGAACTAGCACCCACGTTTCGCCAATTATGTTAGGTCCCATGTGGTGGCGAGCCTATTGCCATTTATCGGGCACAAAAATCGCAGTACATTGCTATTGCTAGGTGGTATAAGAGGAACGCTGCTGCCATTCCTCATAATTGATTTATCCTTAGTCGCCTTGTACGACACCCAAGGGAGAGATTTGGAGTGGTGAGAATTGTATTCTACTCTGCCGTCACCACACAGCGTTAAATACTTGATTTAACGGCCGAGCTAAAGGCCTCAGAGCACATATTAAACACCCTCTGTGTTTAATATGCGCTCTGAGGCTTTCTTTTAATACCGCCCGAGGTAAGTTAATACTTTTATGAAGTCGGCCCCCGACCAGGAAGCGGGATTGTCCGTACGCGTAGCGGGCGGAAAACCCCACTTTATGGCCAGGTGTGACATAAAATAAATACGTGCCTGGTGAACCCACAATCAGTCGAAGCTCATGCTCATGTCCGAGGTGGTGGTGCGGTCGGGCTGCGGCTCCTCCACGCCCGGCACGCTGATGTCCACCTCGGGGAACGGGAACTGGGGCACCTCCTCGTCTGAGGGATGGAGTGCGGCACTCAGATATCAACACAAACATATCTCATGTACGGGCCCACAAAAACCCGTACATTGGGGTTGTTAATGACATTACTTTTATGGTGGCAACATGTTATAGATGGCGCCATACTTCATACAAGTAGCAATAACACCTGCTAGATATAGCAACAGCACACCGTATGCTGTGCTAAAGTGTTACAAGTTGGTTATTATCTACGACACTAGATGGCGCTGAGATCGAACTGCATCGCGCTATTGTTTTTTCTTTAATATTTCATAAGTCATTTGCACATTTATTGTATTTTGAGATTTCATTCTTCCGTGCAATATATACGTACAATTTTATCAGTACATGTGAATTTTATTGCATTGCATTCTGAGACCATCGTTTACAGGGGTCATGAAATGATGTATGTACTACGGCATACAGACGCGTACGCAAAGGTTCATGTTGACGCCAATACGCTATAAAGGGAGGGGGAATTAGTGAAAAGTGCATTCAATGATGCTACCCCGTGCACATGTACGCTGAGAGGGACTAGATTTACCCGAGAGCGCAGTCTATGTGGTCTCACGCCAGTGTACGCCCCGCTGGTGGTGGATGTATCCGAACGGTGATGCCACCTCGTGTACGTACACATCCGCTGAGGGGGACGGGAGGCGGAGGATGAAGGTTAACCCGAGAGCGGCGCGGTCTGCGAAGTCGATGTGGTTGCCACGCCAGTGTATGCTCCACTGGCGGTCCATCAGGGAGAGTGGGGGGGTGTGTAAGGTATGTCCGCACGGTGATGTGTGTGGTCGATGGTGCCACTACGTGTACGTGTACGTTCGCTG